>JASDQU010011918.1:56554-86187 GCA_032191745.1 Picea mariana
TTTTTAAATGTTTTTTTTTATTCATTTAAAAAAATATTGTGAATATTTTCTCCTTTCTCTTTATTTATTTTTGAATGTAAATTAAAAAAAATATATTTGTAATTAAATTTTCAAGTGACCATTTAGGATCCAATTCTAGGTTTTTTATTTGCATAGGGATTTGTTGTCAAGGCCACAATTTGTTGTCAAGGCCACAATTTCAATTAGCTTCTAATTAGCTATAATTTTATTTTTTAGAAAAAAACATTTTTCTTTAGGTGGTGTCACTTTTTTATTTAGGTGTTGATTTTAAGGTTTTTGTGAGCAACTATTTGATTTTTTAAGGCCATTCTTGAAAAGCATTATAATTTTGATCCGGTTAGAAAAATAGCACCACTTTTTGATTTGGGGGTTGATTTTAAGTTTTTTCTGAGAAACTATTTGATTTTTTAAGGCCATGCTTGAAAAAAGTTGTAATTTTGTCCTGGTTACAAAAACTAGTGCTACCAATAGCACCACTTTTTGATTTGGGGGTTGATTTTCATGTTTTATATGAAAAAATATGGGTTTTAAGGGCTCGAGTTCTTGTTTTCAAGTCACAATTCTTGTTAAGCTGGTAATCGGTTTTTCTTAGACAAGAGCATTCCAAAACCAACAAGAACATCAACAACTACAACATCCATCATAATACTTTTACTTGGGACTTGTGCTAAATTAACTACTAAGAATTTAATCAACCCAACGAATTGGAATTTCTTATAATCAAAACTATATAAATCTTTATAAGGCTCTGTAACATATAAACTCAATTTTTCCATAATGAATTTAGGAATCAAACTATGGGAAGCTCCTGAATCTAGCACACAATTATGTGGTAATTGATCATGAATGGTTAGAGTAACATAAAATGGAGCTATAATACTTTCTTCCTTTTCCAAATAAGGACTAACATATACCTTTGGTGCATCTTCTTGTAGATTGATAGAATATGTGTTTGATATTGATACAGGAGGGGTACCAATAATTTTACTTACCTCTTCCTTAAAAGACAATATGTTAATAATTTCATTCAATGGGACAAGAATCCAAAGATTATTTATCTAATTGGTTAGATTGAAAGAGATCATGTTATGAATATGAGTTTCTTTACTTTTCTATTCCATTGTAGATTTATCCACCTCTTTTTTATGGTTTTGTGTCCTTTTCACCACCTTTGGATTAGGTTGTTGGGATGGAATAGTTCTCAGCCTCAAGTAATAATTGTGTTGTAACTCTACTAATATTGTATCCGCAAAGGATCTGTATTGATCAACCCATATTCTCCCCATTTCTTGTTCAATCATGTTAATACTATAATTAAAATAAATCATTCAATCTTGATAATATTTTCAGTTAAGTGTGCATATGAGTCTTTATCCTCTAACCAATTTAATTCATGCACATCACTTGACTCGTTAAGAATTTCTTGTTCATTTATCTCAATTTTATAGTCTGCCACTACATTGTTTCTATTTCTCAATGGGGGTTGAGGGGATGTTCTTCAACCCTTTTGTCTCTATTTAACAATTTAGGATTAAGTTGTCTTCTAAATGGTACTAGATTTCTTGGTTGAAAAGTTGTATTCCTCTATTGTCCAGTATTCTGAAATAAATTAGTTCCTTTGTATATTATTCAGAGGGGCTGAGGAAGCAACCTTGTTTTCAAATTCAAGATTCTCCATATTATTAGCCAAATATTTTATTATTTTAGTGATCTCATCATTTTTGGATCCTAAATGTTGCTGAATATGAAGCATCAACTGAACTATCCTCTGTATTTTTCTTCTTTTCTATTTTATATTTATTTTTCCCAACAACTATCATATTTCGTACTAGATCCACTGCATTAGTCTACATCATAGATAATTTAGCTACTCCTTCCCCTTAATAATAAATAAAACATAGAATTCAATGTTTAAGAGTAAGTTACTTTAGCCACAACAATGGAATTCCCAATATCCTCATGTATCCTATTATAAATATTGTTAAACCTTTTAGTGAAATATTCAACCAATTCATCATTCTTCTTGTTAAGAACTACAAATTATGTCAGAAAACACTAATAATTTTGTTTTTCACCCCCATTGTTTTAAAAATGTGATTTCAAGATCATTCTATCTATTAATAGTGTTGTCCAGTATGTTCAAAAACCATACTAGACATGCATCACCTTCAAGGATCTATACAAACAATCTCATATACTCATCATCTTCCACAACATCAAGATTATCAGTATAGTACTAAAATGCATCAATACTATCCTCAACAGTAATTGCATTTTTTCCATTATACTTTGGAAAATATTTTAAATATTTATTAGGAAGGTTATGTAAATTACCTAAAAGAACTAGGGGTTGATAATGTGAATTCATCCCCTTCTAAACTCAGGGATATTTGATTTTTTTTAATACTTAGGACTCTTTAAAGTTTTAGGAGAATTCTCAGATAGGAGAATTCTCAGATGACGTAGGACTAAAAATAACTGAAATTTTACCAACATGTGTCGAAGTAAAGATTATGTTGGAAGTATCCACTACTGGAATATCTCTTGATAAAGGAGAACCAATAGGTCTTTGCGGAGGATTTTTATATTCAAATTGATTTTCAATGTATTTAGCTTCAAGTATAATAATATTTTTAACAACAAGTGTACCGGAAGATGAATCCTACCTCTGTATGTTTGATAGCTCGAGATATTATTTTTTTAGGATCAGATAAGGCAACAATATAAGGACTCCTTTGATTAGAACGAGTATTCTTAGACTTATGATCCAACTTTACTCGATAGGTGAAATATAAAATAACTTTTTTTCTTTTAGATTATAGCGTTAATTATTTTTCTCGTTCACCTTCAAAGAAAAATATTTCTACGCCATTTCCTAGAAAATAAATAAAGGATAATATAAAACTTGTTCTGAAATATTTATAGATAACATTTCACTCAAAGTTAGAGAAAATAAATACTTACTGGAGTTTTTTTATCTCTATTTTGTTGAGATTGTGGATTTGGCAGATCCAAGATGTCTTGTTTAGCTTGAACCTGCCAAGACATTTCACAGTCTTCTAGATTTATAGTTGTTTGTAATGTCAAATTGTATAATTGATTTATCTTGCTTCTTTTATCATTCAAATCAAATTTGCGAGAAAATAATGCCAAGGAAACTTCTGGACTTCTGGACACTTGGGAAAGCCTCTCCACTCTAGTATTTCTTGGAAGAATCCATAAGCCAAAAAGGATAACCCTTTTAATTTTGAATAAGATTCATGATGGAATAAAACATTTTTACATTCATACAAGAACCCATTCTAAATCAAATAACATCATAAAACCAATTATCTTGAAATAAGGAAACTTTATCTAATTTTTATCACTAAATTTAATTTAAACAAATCCATAAGTCTAATCATATCATGTACGATAAAGTATGGATAATATTACTTTAAATTTCAAGAAAACATACTCTTGAGAATTAAGTAATCACATAAAATATAAAATAACAAAAGAGAGATTACAGTAATCATTTCATGGAATAGTTTTCATGCAAACACATAGTACGATAAAGTATGAATAATATTACTTTAAATTTCAAGAAAACATATTCCTTGAAAATTAAGTAATCACATAAAATATGAAATAGCAGAAGGAGAGATTACAGTAACAACCATTTCATGGAATAGTTTTCATGCAAACGCATAGTAATAAAATACTTTATGCATTGTGAAGTTATAAAAATCATTCATCTAAAACATTTTTTTTTGAAAGATAATAATATCAAGTGAACCATGTATGTTAAATCATGATATTGTTAATTAAGTACATCATAAGATAAGAGCATGTAATTAATTAATGTAACTTATTCGTTTTTTTTTTTTTTTTTAAGTAAGAGGTAATATTATATTAAATCTTTCGAAAGTCTGAAGCAGAGATCCAAAATACAGCTAGATTCGGGCTACAATTGCTGGACTGCCTCAGCATGGGAAAACCAGCCCAGCTAGCCCAACCAGTTCCTTGACTAAACAAGTCTAGCATTAAAACATCAACAAAAAGAAGAAACATTGTTTATCTTTTCAGGTCTAGAAGCTAAGCCAACAGACATACTCTAAAAATTAGACGCTTGGACTGTAGCTGGGCTAGGTGGTTGGGAGGTCGTCTAGCCATGGCTCTTCCTCGATGTACGTCACGCCATAGTCCCATTGCTCGCCAGCTTCGTCAGTGCATGCAGGGTCCATGTTGTCGTCCTTGCGCTCCTCCTGCTTCCTTTCTGCTGCCTCTGGAGTCTGCATTTTGTCCTCCTGCTTCCTGCCTGCTGCCTCTGGAGTCTGCGTTTTGTCCTGAGCTTCGTCTTTAGCGGTCGCGAGGTTCTCTTGAGGGCTGGTGTCGCCAGTGGCCGTGAATAAGGCCTCGTGCATAGAAGAGAGAATGTGCATAAAGCTGGCCACCTTCCCCTCTGTTGCTTGGACACGGTATTGCAAGTCCGCTATCTCTTGCCGAAGCTCAAATACCAAATCATGCAAGATAGCCATGCTTTTTGTGAACTGCACCCTGTCAACGCTCTCAGGGAAACAAGGACCTGCCCTCTTGGGCACATTGTGATGATAAGGGTCACCTCCCAGGTTGCCCAATGGGTCGTCGAAAGCTGTGGAGCTGGAAGGAACCGCTGAGAGGTCGTGAGAAAGCCTCAAAATTGAGATTGGTGTACGCGAGATGATAGCCATGGAGCTTAGCTGCGGGGCATGCAAAGAGACAGGGATAGACCTGGACTGCCTTGGAGGGGAAGAGTCGTCTGAGGTTGAATCGGGAGGTGTGACCGAGGGTCTTCGAGGCTTCCAAGGGGAGCCTCGCCTCGGTCTGCCTCGGGGTCGAGTCATGGAGAAGTCTGCGCAGTGGACTGAGAAAAGGAAGGGCACTCGGTGTAAGGAGAAGACGAGGAACGCGTTGCACCAGCGAGAGGGATCAGAGGTAGATCTGCGTTGCAAAGCAAAGAGCCTTGCAGCCTGCATACAGAGGTGAATGCCAAACATGATAGATGGCGTCATTCAAATCACGGCGAGGAGGAAAGGACTGGCGTGTTAATGCACCCTCGCATCAATTTAAAACGCCATTAAACGCCGAGTGGGGTGGTGGGCTGTGGCATGAGCCCATCATGTGCCTCCATGCCACTCTGTCCATCTCCCTCGATCAAATCTTTCCACTTCGCCCTCCCTGACACCCCATCCGGGGGAACATCCACCAATCCAGATTTGTGAATGGATTGCAAGAGGATAGGGTGATTCTGATCCTGGGTTGCATTACATTGGAGGTCTGGTCCACTCCAATTGGCTCCCAGATTAGCTAAATCATCAACAACATGGTTTTCTTTCCTTCTGACGTGCGAGGGAATGATAACCAGATTTGGGTGCATTAGAGCAACAACTATTTGAAGTCCATGCGACAATCTCCAGCTTGGCGAGATGCTGTCTGGTCTGGTCCCCTGTAGGATTCGGCGAAGCAGGCTGATGACGACTTGCGAGTCCCCTTCTACAATCATCTTAGTGTAATGGCTTTTGATGGCTAATTGTAGTCCCTTGATTAGTCCCCAGATTTCTTCTACATTGTTCGTAGAGTGCCCTAGGGAGCCAGTTGTGATGTCAAGGATGTGTCCATAATGATTTCGTATGACAGCTCCATAGCCCGCCGCACCAGAATTTCCTTTAGAAGCTTCGTCAAAATTCATTTTAACAAAAGCTTCTGGAGGAGGAGACCAGATAGAGGGGTTGCACACAGGGGGGGTTGAGGAAGAGGGGGTGGGACGAGCTGAAAGAGTGGGAAGAGGTGTCCAGTTCTTGAGAATGGAGAGCTTAGAAGGAGGGCAAGCCAGGTTCGCATCAGGCCAGTTTTGGAGGTTGAGGGTGTCCAGGACATTGCGATGGAATTGTCTCCAACAATGTTGCCAAGGGAGGGAGGTACCTCTGAAGATTCATCGATTCCTTTCCTTCCAAGTTTGCCACAGGATAAAACTAGGTAAAAGTTGCCAGATTTGATTGAGGAGGGGGGAGTGGAACGCCTGATCTCTCCAATGCGCAATGGTTGCTAGAATGTTGTCTCTTTGGTGATCTGAGGTGCACATGACAAGCGTTGCTTGATCCCAAATTTGAGTTGTGTAAGGGCAAGTATTAAGGATATGATTCAAGGTTTCCTCGGCCTTTCCACACAGTATGCAGAGGGAGTGTCCCACAAAACCCCTCTTTAGGAGATTGTCCCAGGTTATTATACTTGAGTGCAAGACTAGCCATAAGAAAAGAGTGACTTTCGGCCAATGCCTAAGATCCTAAATTTTGTGCCAAACTTCCGAATCCCGGTNCTGGTAGGCCTCTCACGTGCTGAAGAAACCCTGAGGCTTATAGCCCCATCGAAGAATATCATCCCCGGCAATTATGGGTATTCTTCACATGGTTAGTTCCTCTTGCAGGGGCGCTAAGTCGACCTGCGCCTCCAGGTTAATACGCTCCTCATCCAAATGCCAGCAGTGCCAGGTGTCCTCCGTAGGATGATCCTGCCAGTAATCCGCAACTCTTGTCAGGCCTTCCTGTGTAGCTTGAGGGTAGATATCTCGGGCCCAATCCTCATTGCCCAGGGCTGGCCATTGTTGCCAGGAGTCTTGCCAGAAAAGAGTCGTTTTCCCATTCCCTATTTCCAAAAAGGCGTGTTGAGTGACCAACAGTCTGTTCTTCTTGGCTGCTGTCCATATTAGAGAGCCCGGGTTATCTCCATTCCATCTGATTAGGTCCTTCTCAGCTGTATTGGCGGTGTATTTCTTCCTCCATAGCTTGGCCCATAAGTCGCCAGGGTTTTTTAACTAGCGCCACCAAATCTTGGCACTGAGAACCTTGTTCATAATGGATGGATCCCTTAATCCCAAACCTCCTTGTCGTTTGGGCTGATAGAGCTTTTCCCAGCTCACTAGAGCTATTTTTTTCTCTTTGTTGAGGCCCTGCCAGATGAAGTTCCTTTGCAAGCTTTTGATGGAGTTGAGGACGAATTTTGGGGTGCCCAGCATAGAAAAAGCATAGATCGGGAGTGCTTGTAAGACAAATTTAAGCAGGACGAGACGACTGGGTAGGTTCAGAGCTCGAAAAGTCCAGGAGGAGAGTCTTTTGGAGAAAGAAGAGAGGAGGCGCTCCCAGGAGGAGTTCCGGAGGGCATTGTCGATCAGGGGTAGGCCAAGGTACTTGGACGAAAGGGAGCTCCTGTTGAAGCCAAGAATCTCAGAGATGTGTCACTGGATCTGATGGGGCGTGTTAAAGAAGAAGATTTGGGATTTATCCTTGTTGCAGTCCAAACCCGAGGCTTCAGAGAAGGTTTGGAGAATTTCCTGGAGAGAGGTGGCTTCGCGCACCGTGGGGCTGCCCATTAAAAGTGTGTCATCCACAAACTGGCTGTGCGAAATGGGGGGAGAGATGCCATGGACGGGCAAGCCTATTAGAAAGTTTTGATCTAAAGCTGCATGGATGGATCGGCTGAGTCCCTCGGCCATGATAATGAAGAGGAAGGGGGAGAGGGGGTCTCCCTGTCAAATTCCTCTTGAGGGAGAGAAGGGTCTCGAGGGCACACCATTGACGAGAAGGGAGAAGAAAGCCGAGGAGGTTAAATTTAGGATACAGTCTACCTAGGTTTGATTGAAGCCAAAGGCTAGAAGCATTGCTCACAGATAATCCCAGCTTAATTTGTCAAAGGCCTTAGAAAGATCAAGTTTGAGGAGCATACCTGGGGTTTTAGTTTTTTGAAGGGAGTGGATTACTTCATGGGCCAGAATGATGCTGTCCAGGATCTGCCTGCCCTCAACATAGCCTGATTGCTCAGGAGAAATGATTGTTGGTAAGATCAGCTTAAGTCTCTGAGCTATTACCTTTGTAAGGAGTTTGTAGATTACATTGTAGAGGGCGATAGGTCAGAATTGCTTGGCTTGCTGCGCCTGCCCCTCTTTGGGGATTAAGGTGAGAAAAGTGGCATTGAGTGCTTGGAGGATTTTCCCTGTGGCTCTTGAATCCTCCAAGATTTCCCAAACCTCAGTCCTGATCATCGGCCAACAGTGGTGGAAAAAGTCATTGGTAAAGCCATCCGGGCCGGGAGCTTTGCTTTTGGGGGTTTCCTGCAGTGCTTGGTCCACTTCCTCGATGGTGAAAGGTCATAGAAGGGCCGCATTTTGCTCCTGGGTTACAAGAGAGGGTACATGCCTCGTAATTTTGTTGATTGCTGGTTGTCTGTCTTGGATGGGTTCTGTAAGGAGGTTCTGAAAGTAGTCGATCAAATGTGTTTCCAAGTCAGCATGAGAGTGAAGGGTTTCACCTTCCTCTGAAATAAGCTGCGTGATTTTGTTGGCGTGCCTTCTCTGGATGACAGTTCGATGGAAAAACTTGGTATTGCGCTCCCCTTCTTTGAGCCATTGGATACGTGACTTCTGTTTCCACAGTATTTCTTCCTGTTTC
Organism: Picea mariana; assembly: GCA_032191745.1. Lineage (NCBI taxonomy): Eukaryota > Viridiplantae > Streptophyta > Pinopsida > Pinales > Pinaceae > Picea > Picea mariana. The sequence continues at coordinate 65,038 of JASDQU010011918.1, forward strand.
TTCCTTTCTTCAATCTGTTGGGATACTTTGAGTTCTTGTGCTTTCAGTTCCTCTGTGATCCCCTGCTCTCTGATTTGGAACTGTATCTCAGTCATTTGTCTTGAGAGCTGTTGTTGGGAGTCAAAAATGTTTCCAAAGGTTTGTTTATTCTAGAGTTTAAGAGTTTGCTTAAGGTTCTTAAGCTTCTGCTGGAAGCGATACATTTTGGAGCCATGAGGTATCTCAGCCTGCCTCCACCAGTCTTGGATGTTTGCCTAGAAATCGGGATGGTCTAGCCAGAACTGTTCGAATCGGAAAGGTTTCTTCCCAGGGGTAGCTGAGATATCCATCCATAATTGTATGGGCCAGTGATCCGATCCTGGGAGGTTCATGATAGTGGCCTCCATTGCCGTGTCGTCCAGCATCAAAGATTCCGAAAGGAGGAAGCGATCCAGCTTGCAGGAAATTTGGTGTGCCCCTGTTCGTCTATTAGTCCAGGTGTGAATGCCATTGCTAGTCTCCAAATCAATTAGATGAAGGTCTTCTATTAGATTTTTGAAGTCGCAGGAATCTTGATCTAGTCTTCTTGACCCTCCCTTTTTTTCCTCCAGACTGCGGATGATATTGAAATCTCCACCAAGAATCCACTTATCATGGTGCAGTAAGCTAGAAATATATTCGAGGATTTCAAGAAAAGCTTGTTTATCTCTTGGATTGGGCGGGCCATATATGCTGGTGAGATGCCCAGGCTTATCGGATCCGATGAGCCTATACTCGGTCGTAATGGACCATCTTGTGGTGTAGAAATTTTCCATTAGCACTATGTTGGAGTTCTAGAGGATGGCTACTCCCCCAGTTGTTCCTGTGGCATCAATCGAGACCGCTTTCCCCTGTCTCCAGCAGTAAGGAAGTAGCCGATTGATGTCTTCTGAGGTGCATTTTGTTTCTTGCAGTAGTACAACATCCGGTGTTTCCGCTATGATCAGTTCTCGTAGCATTTTCTGCTTGCTACGACCGTTGAGTCCCCTAATATTCCATGAGACAATCTTCATGAGGACAGAGGGGTAGGAAGAGGAGGGAAGCTGTCCGAGATCAGGTGGACCTGTCCTGAATTTACCATAAAGTTTCCTATTTCCTGTATGAGCTTGTTTGTGGACTTTCTACCCCGTTTCTTTTCATCTTTTTGGCTTTTGCTTGAGTTTTTTGCTTGGATGCCCTGGATTCCCAGTGCTTTACTAGCTCGGGCTGAGGAACCTGTGGAGGAGTTGAGAAATACCTTGTGTACTTTCCTCAATTGGTCACGGGGAATGGTGTATAGTTTCTGGTGCCGATAGGCATGTTCCAGGTGTTCTAGATCCACTCCAGCAAGATCAGGTTCCTCCAGCTCCATCTCCTCGTCTCCATCCTCGATTTCCTGCAGATTTGGCATTTCTTGTGCCAAGCCTTTGGGGGTAGGATTCGTTTCCGTTTTTTTTGGAGGCTGTGGAGAGCTGTGGTTCTCAGTCTGGGGTTCACTAAGTGGGGGTGATGAGACCATAGTGGCAGAAGGTGTCGGGTGTTCTGGTTGATCTTGCAAGATGGAAAATTTATTACTAGTAGAGGGATCTTTGCTTACTTGGGGTGGTTGTCGTCGTCCTCCTTGCCGCCTTCTGCCCACTGGTTGTGCGAATCCGTCCTGGTCCTTGCCGCTTTCTGGATTTCCTTCCTTGTTGATGGCGTTAAGGGGGCATTCTCTGAAGAGGTGACCATGTTTGTGGCATTTTCTGCAGCGAAAGGGGATGTGTTCATAATCTATGGTTTGTGACCAATCCTCGTCGTGGTATTCCAAAGTGATGGAGCCTGGGAGCGGCTTGGCTATGTTCATATAGACACAGATTCTCGCATAAGATGTATAGCGCCGTTGCTTTGTAGCTTCAGAGGATTTGACATAGATGCCTATGGTGTTGCCTATTCCTTCCAGGACCTCTTCCAGCCAAAATTCCTGGGGGAGAGAGTACAGTCTGATCCATACCAGCGCATGGGTGAAGTCTTCCTTTTCAGGACTAAAATTTTATGTCCAAAATCTTAGAAATAGGCCCGCCGAGTTGTAGAAATATGGCCCTCCATCGAATACACGGTTGCGATCCTCGAGGTTGTGGAAGATGATTGTGAAGAATCCCTTCGAACCCAACTGGAGATCATAGTGGCCTTTTGGTTTCCACCAGTACTGGATCCATTTGACCAGGTCACGTTCAGAGGGCCAGAGCCCTAAAAATTTCTCCACCAAGGCGTTGTCTTGCATATATTTCTTCTGCTCCTCTATGCACGGTGAGCTAACCACATATTTAGGGGCTTGTGGTGCCTGTGGAATGCATTTTCCGGGTATCGACGGGGCCGAGACGTTTGCGGGGTTCTTCTCCTTAGCTGGGTCGATGTCCATGTCCTTATCTTTGAAGGTAGCCTCTTCTAATAGTTGTGCCCGCAGGTCTGGAGGCATTTCAAAGGTCGGGTGCTTAGTTCCTGCTCCATTGCTTTTGTTGGCAGTAACATGACTGTAGGAGTCACCGGCCGGCGCTCCCTCCCTGTGGTGCAGGGGCCCCTGCGGGGCTGTCATCATTCGGGCTCAGTTCACAGCGATTGTGTTTGTGCAAACCCTAGTTTGCAGAGCGATATCCCTTCCCAAATCACCACAAATTATTCGTTTTTTAATCACTAATAGGAAATAAAATATAAAATAAATATAAACAAAGAAAAACTAGAGCACAAGACCACAATAAGACAACAAGAAAAAATTGTCAAATAGATCTTCTAAAACCATTCATTAAAAGGCTATCAAAATGTTCTTAAAAAGTAATGTATGTCTCTCAAGACAATGCCAACTTTAACAATGTCTTTTACATTCCCTTTTATATCCTTCTTTCTTAACTTCCTAATAACTAACTTTCTCAATTATAAAGTCTTTAGACTTTAGTTATTGTTAACTAAACTGATTTTTTCTTTTCATTTTTTTAACTCATTTGACCCTTTTTAAGTAGAAAATGATGCTCCTACAACATTCTCTTAAATAACAATCCATTTTCCCTTGTCAAAGACTTCTCTTTGACTTTTACCTTCATCATTTTTCCCTTGTGATTTACTTCATCTAAATTGTGTATGTCAACTTCTTCCTCTTGCATTTGAATTTCCTGTTGAATTTGGAAAATAACCCATCTAAATCAGATCATATCATTCCATTTTCCTACTCACATATAAGTCTTCTTAAGCATCTTCTTATACAATATTTCAAGTTCTAGATGAATAGAGAAAGGAATAGTAGGATGGGATGTTAAAAACTTTGTGAGAAGTGATAAAAGAGAGAGAAATGTTTTCCTAACGAATTTATAATGACTTTCCTTGAAAATACCTCATTCTTTCTCATAGAAAATTTCATGTCATATCTGTAAGAAATCAACATTGTTACATATATTTCCTTCAACTATAACCAAGGATCAATTTCCCAAGGAGAAGGAAAGTCAAATTCCTTTATCATTTTAATTTGTCTTTTAAACTTCTTGATTACCATTTGAGCTTCATCTACCTTCTTTTTCAAACACCCTAACAATTATCATATTTCCATGATGATTGAGACATTAGTAAATCCTTCTAACCTTTATCAAATTCCTTATTGTTATGGGAAAAAATATCACATGGATATCACTGATTAATCTACAAAATCTGCCTGGGACCTGCCTAATGATGCCAGACATAAAGGGGTTTAGAATTATATGGTTTCCTAGATCTAGAGAAAATAATTTATTTTACACCAAAGAACAACAGATTAGCATACCTTTGATCTGAAGGTTGTTCCTGTGTATCCTGGCTGGTGTAGATATGAAGTTCCAACTCCATCTCTTATCACGTGCTTCTTGCACAAAAGCAACAAAAAATACCAATCTTCTTCTTTATCTAGTGTTAGAAACAATCAATATTCCTTAGATATAATTTTATTTATTATTCATACAATCAAATCCAAACATATTCCATAATCAACACAATCATTTTGGGAAAAACATTGGTCTATTAATATAATAGAGAACTTACATCAAAAGAAACCTTGGTGATGATGTCATTCTTCCTTGACTCCTTGCTCCTTGCTTCTCCCTTAAACTTCTTGGTCTGGATAGGATCTCTAACTTTTAGCTGTGAAATATAGGAAAATCACCTCTACAAATGGATAGCATAACAATACTCTTGATTCTCTTCTTTCTTTCCCAAGAAATGCCTTTGTTATATAGCTCTTTGGAAGAGGCTTGTGATAACTTGTAGATCTTCTAATGCCACTGGAGACTCAAATGTTGTGATTTTATAGGCTCTTGTGATCTAGGATGATCCATGAATGCTCACAGGGATCCAGAAAGGGTCAAAATTGATCAAAATTTGATCATCTGAAAATTTCTAGAAAATGGCATAATTATTTAATAGCCCTTCGTCATCTTTCCAATGATGCAAAAAATTCATCAAACGAATGTCGCATGAAAATTTTATGGGCAGTGAAAGTTCAAGTCAACCCTGAAGAGACATGTGGCAAGCTCTGAGAGAGACACGTGGGAGGCTCATAGGTTGACAAGTGGCAACATATAGGTAACGTGGCACAAGATTGTTGGTAGCTAATGTGGCATATTGTACCTCTAGGTGACCTAGTTACATGATGACAAGTGGAAAATATGGTTCAATCACAATTAAACATTTGGCACATAAGTAGACCAACCAGGTCTTGACATGTGGAAATCCTTCATTGGCTTATACTGGATAAGTTATTATTTTGATATATATATTTATTATATATATTATATATTTATTATATATATCATGTGTATTATAACCACCATACCATAACATAATTCGTCGCAAAACTCCACATGGAGTAGTTATGTATCATAACAATAATAATAATAATAATAATAATAATAATAGTAATAGTAATCTATTTTTAAGGTCACGACCAAGCTAGAAACCAAATTGGTGTATGAGACCCCCTACATATGTGTTATCATATCCATTCACCAAGATTCCTGGGTTAGTTTAAAACATGTATTATATAAAATATACTATATATAGTATACGTAAAAAAAATATTTTAGGTCGATGGGAATAGAACCCACAACCCATCTACCCACCAACAACATTAGCAACCTCCACTAGCCAACATGTCATGGATAAGGTTTGTTTAAACAAACCGTAACTAAGATATTTATTATGATGTCGATATTCCATATTTAGTGGGATTCCTTCTAAAATTAGTAATAAGTTACCACTAATATTGGGATTTTTTTAAGAGGGATGGCTTATTTAATGACACACACCCCAACTCATTTTACACAACATTTTTTTGTTACACACAATGTTTTTGTGTGTTTACACAATATTTTTGGTGTTTTACACAATTTTCTTTTGTGTTGTTGAATAAAACATTCTTATGTACTGAAGATCTACTCGTTTTCCTTTTTAATTCAAGTTTGTAGTATTTTGAGAGTTATAGGGTATTTATAGTCATCGGAATCGGTTTTCCAAGACATAGTCAATGGTGACAATATTATCACTAATTTGTAAGCCAAAATTCTGCAAATTTGGGATTTGTGATCTGTAAGATATCCTTTAGGTATTTCGTAAAGAAATATATAGTTTTTATAGTCATTGGATTCAATTTTCTGAGATGCTGACGAATTTGACATTTGTAGTTGAGTTTGAGTAACATGCAAGAAGGTCATTGTGAAACACATTTATTTCTTTCATGTGATTTTGTATATGCTTATATATGAATGATTATGCAAGTTATGTTCATCAGTTGAATTGTCTGATTAAGTAAGATAAGTCACTTCCATTCTATAAGCAATGTCAGTAAAAGAATCTTGGAATAAGAAAGTGTTGTCATACTTAATACTATTTGAGGATCAAGAGATAATATAGACACTTGGTTCAGATCAAGTGGTATATAATTTCTAATCCATTTTCAGATCACCTTAACATGAGGATACAACTCATCCCTCGCCTATCTCCTCATAACTCTAATAATATAGAATATTTACATATCGTTGCATGTTTCATTACTTCCAATGTGCAAGGATCATCACATGTTGAACCCTCATAGACCCACGAGGACCTCCAAAAAGGAGCCAAACCTTAGGAAAATCATGTGTCTAGTATTGTATCATATTATGAACTCCCTTATGTCATGTAGGGTGGAAATTAAGGCTATAAAATATGCCCCCTAATGTGTGAGGTCAAAAAATAAATGGATGGTCAAAACACACTACAGTAAAATAATGTCCATGTGAGGCATCATGAAGAGAGAGAAAAGAAGGTTTGGAAGTCAAATAAGTCCTGCAATCAAACACTAAGGATGAGAGCATAAATAGACAACCCCCTAGGTAGACATACTTAGACTCTAAATGAGCATGGATTCCAAACAATACACTGTGAATACATGATACGAAATGCTAGACTATGGCCACAAAAAAATACACGGTATATCCATGTCATCAATAATGCCATATCCACGAGATAATATAATGTTGACCTACGTTATGAACACAATCATAGCCACCAGTAAATACAATGTGGACCTATGACACAACATATATATATATCAAGAAGACAATGAGCACTAAAGAGAGTTCCCCCGAAGTCTTAAAAGTAATCATATACAAGTGATATACTCCATCGTAACTTGGGAGGGGGTGTTGTAAAGGAATGATGTGTCGCCCAACCCAAGGTATTCATCCCAAACCTTGATTTTACGATTCTATGGTATCCGAATAGATGATATTATGTCAAGCATGGTAGAAACAATTTGATTACTAGTCATTGATGTATACCATTAACATGTGCGATGGGACCCACCAATGATGAATATGGACCCCAAGTTACCTAATACAATATAACAAGTGTGAATAGAGAATTTGATGTCGAACACTCATAGAATCAATCAATGTTTAATCAATGATTTAAACCCACTGTTGATCATGAGGAGGCCTTCCAATAATGACTGCAAGCTCCAAGGTACTAGCTAGTTTCTAGATCCCTCTCCTAGATAATGTGTTGAAGTCGATAGGAAGGGATCCATCAAAGGAGGGATTTGATGTATCCCCCATAAATGAACACAAAACATACACTAAGAGATTATGTGAAGAGAGAGTATCACAAAGTACTAATAACACAAGGATGGCCAACTCAAAAAGTCGACAAAATAGTAGATGGATGACTGATGTTGAAAATTCTCTTGAACACACAACACAACACAATGGTGACTTGGCTACAAAACACAAGAGCTAGATGAATATAGGGAAACAACACATGAGGCATTGAAGAAATCTCCATGATGACTAGAAGAGTAACCATCCAGAGGAATGTCTCTCACTCATGTTACTAGAACGACTCCTAGACAATATAAAACCCAACTATATTATCAGAACTCAAATAGGTGCCATGTTCAAGGGTGACTTGACTTATGCTTCCATTTAGAGAATAAACCAATGGTGAGAAACCCCCACTCATTTTTAATTTTTAATTTTTTATTTGTTTCCTCCTTCATGGATTAACAAGCATGAAAGAGGAATAAAATTATGCTCAATATCCTTCATGGTTTAATGAGCATGAAATACTAATGAAAATATGCTCGGTATGTTCCTTTTTTCGTGTCCTTTTATGAGTCCAAAAAAGAGATAAAAGTATACTCGGTGGGAGAGAACGAGTGGCTTAACAGCATGATCCTATGTTCCAAGCGCATGGAACCAACATAGGGAAGATGAATGTAAATGGTATAGGAAAGTGAGAGCCACTCTTAGTAGTTTGTCTCTCCCTCGGTAGGTGAATGCAAAACAAAGGCCAAATAATGCAACAAGTGGGAGGCATGACACAAGTTGCAAATGCATAGGAAAACATTAAGAAACAATAAAATTTTTGGAAACCCCCATGGGATATGGCCAGAATATAGACCAAGAGAGAATAATGAGTCTCCATCACCAATTCATGGAGAGGATAAAGGAGGGATCCTATGCCTACGAGAAAATGTAGCATCAGAACCGAATGGAAATGTGTGTTGGGATATTTACAGACATAAGGCAGAGTATGCCTGTTTTCCATTGATGGAAAGATCAGCATGACGAGAGTATACTTGTTTACCAATGATAGAAAGATCATCAACACAACGATAATGGCATGGAAAGAACAGAAGTGTAAGATTAGGAAGAGGAACAATAGTGATCGTTGGATCACCCATCTTGAATTCCCGATGGCCATCAGATCTGAATTCAGACAAGAGGAGTGCGCAGAAGAGGAAAAAAAATATTAGAAATTGGATCTGAGCGTCGAGGACCAACAACCGTCAGATCGTATATAACTGCGAAGAGGATAAGGCTGAGTACTATCCTCTAACTTCTCGAGGTGTGAGGTCACAAAAAGATCACACTCATTGTCTATCCCGACATCATCAGATTCGTCCATTTGGAGGGACGCGTGGTGAGAGACCAGTATTTTGTTGACTCGCAGGAGGGAAATGAGCATGATGTGGAAACTCGAGATACGTGAAGTCACAAAAATTGGGGCCAGAGGACATGTGGCGAGCGATTGGAATTTCATTGACTTTCACATTAGAGGAGTCAAAGGAATATGACACAGGAACTCACGATATGCGAAGTTGCGAAATGATTTGGACCATCAGAGAGATCTCAACTATTGATCTGATATGAAACATTTCGAAGTTTCTCATTTTGGGAGTTTGGAAGCAACTCATAGCAGGAGGTTGCAATATTTGAAATCGCGAAACATCCTCGTGCTTGGCCCCTAGTCATAACTTGTGTTCACATCAAAGGAAGAGAAGTGAAGGAGCTAGCGCTATTAAGCTCCATTTTGGAGTTTTTCATTTCAGAAGTTTGGAAGAAACTCACAACAGGAGGTCACGATATGCGAAATCGTGAAATCACTTTATGTTTAGCATTCGGTCACAGCTAGTGGTCATATGGGATAAATGAGAGATCCTGTGGATTTAATCCAATGGTGTTTGTTAATTGGGAATTTGATTGAACATATATTGTTTCACATCATGGTTAATTGTTTAGTTACGATTCAGTTAACAGAACTGAATCAAATTTCTTGGAAGTTTGGTGATTCAGTTGCTGAGGCGTTTCCTTGGAGAATCGTGGTGTAACTGAATCGATGGCATACCATAAAAGGAAAATTCTATGACCATGTGAGGGTGGCTATTCTCATTGAAAAATTAGTTGAACCGGGAGAAAATAAAATTACAGTATGCACAGTGTGAGATGAAACTCAAAGATGAGAAACAGAAGTTGAACAAAACATAAATGGTGAAGAGGGAAGAATGTACACAAACCAAAGAGCATGAGAGGAACAGAGAAAGAACATATAGAAAGAGATAGCAATTCAATCCAAGTATGAACAGGACCCAATAATAGCAAAGAAAAGAAGAATTGCAGAACAAAGGAGGAGTGGTAAGAATTGATATATGTGTATTGTTGGTTAATCAGTCATTTATTTATATTCAGGGAGTTAGGGAGGTGATGGGGAGGATTGTAGTCCTCTGTTATTCAAGTTGGTGCTTGAATATTGCAAGTTGGTGCTTGAATACTACAAGTTGGTGCTTGTATAAGTCCAGTTGGTGCTGGAACACTTAGGGAGCTGATGTTTCCTTCTAGTGGGTGGTAGAGAAACTAGAGAGTTGGTGGTCTCAACAAGTTGGCTATTGTAAAACAAAGGTGGTAGCCTGACATTGAGTTGGTGCTCAAATATAGATGATGTATAGAACTTAAAATATTGCCTATCATTTGAAGAAGAAGAGGTTTTCTCCCTTTATGGGTTTCCTCATGAAAATATGTCTCTGTGTATATCTTATTTGTGACTGATGTTCATTATTTATGTTGTTCATATCTTGTATAATATTTACGGTCACTTTGAGAAGATTAAAAATTGTTTGAATGGCCATATATTGTTTAAGCACAGTGACAACTAATTCACCCCCTCTCTCAAGTGTCTTAGTAATTTCAACAATTGGTATCAGAGCGGGTTCCTTTTATTTAAAGGTAGATCTGTAAGATTAAACATGAAAAGTCATGAAGGGACTTCAGCCAATAAGCCTCCTCTAGTTGATGGAACAATTTTTTCCTTTTGGAAGGTTAGAATGAGAACATACATAATGGCCTTAGGTGTTGATGTTTGGGTTGTAGTAGAGACTGGATACATAAAGCCTATTGTGCTAGCTTCCGAGGATGATAAGTTAGAATTTATCTATAATGCTAAGGCAATGAATGCTATCCTGAATGGACTTGTTGAACCTGAGTTTGTAAAGGTGATGCATCTTGAATCTGCCAAAGCAATGTGGGATAAACTTATTAGCAGTTATGAAGGAAATGAGAAAGTAAAAGATGCCAAACTTCAAACATATAGATTGAAATTTGAACAACTAAAGATGGATAAGGATGAAACAATAAGTAAGTATTTTTTAAGATTTGAAGAGCTTGTGAATGCCATGAAGGGTCTTGGTGAGAAGATTGAATATGAATTTTTAGTTCAGAAGATTTTAAGATCTCTGCTTGATAGATTTGATCCCAAAGTTTCTGCAATAGAAGAATTAAATGATCTTAAAAATATGTCTATTGATCAACTTCTAGGAACTCTAACTTCATATGAAATGAGAATTAGCAAAGATAAATTCATTACTAGAGAAGCATATTTTAAAGCAGACGAGAATATTGATTCAGAACTAGATGATATTGAGGCAAAATTTGCGAGAAGGTTAAAAAAAGGATCATGCAAATACCAAGGCAAGTTTCCCTTCAAATCCTTTAACTGTGGTAAAATAGGTCATTTTGCATCTAAGTGTCCTCATAAGAAAAGGGACCAAAAGGACCAGAACTCTGATGATGAAAATAAATAAAAATTTAAGAAATATAGTAAAAAGAAAAGTTTGTGTGCAAAAAATGATGACTCCTCAGAAGACATAGATAATGATTCATCCTGCGAAGACAAAGTGAATGATTTTATGATTATGGCTATGGGAGATCTTGATGATAAACACACAGGAGGTGACATGGATGATGAAGAAGATGTGGTGGATATGGAAGGTGAATTAATCAATTCTTTGGAAGAAATTGACAGACTCAGATTTAAGAAGAAAAAAAAAAATAGTTGTTGATGAGTTTGAAATGATTGGTAAAAAACGTGATGAAGACTTTTCCTTACTAAAAGTGGAGTTAGAAGAGGAAAATAAAATAGAGGACATTCTGAAACAACAATTATCATAGAAGAAACCCAGATGTGAAGCCTTGGAAGCAGAGATAGTAAAAACCAGAAAAGAGATGGAGAAGTTTAAGGCATTATATCACCAAAATATGTCAAGTATCAAAGCCTCAGAAGGATTAACCTCCATTCTAAATTAGCAAAGGAATCCAAAGTTGAAATATGGCTTGTGTTATGAAGAAGGATCAAGTAGTGATCATCCAAGTAACACATAATCCATCAAGTTTGTCAAATCTACAATCATTGATAACAACCACTATGCAGAAACAAAGAAAGATGATCAACCACCAAGAAGGAATGAAAGAAAAAGTACCAAAACCGAATCTGTAGATCAAAGAAATCATCATCATGGAAGATATCAACCCGCTCAAAGAAGACAGTCTTTTTTCAAGAACAAAGGATTTTTCTATGGATATTGTTTTTTTCTTTTCTAACTTTAGTCACAAAGTTGTAAATTGTTCTTTAAGATTTAGATATGAGCAATCAATATACTCAAGGAATAATTATCTTCCACAACAAAGATCGAGACAACCAAGTAATAAACAACCACAAACTATAAATCATGTGATGGCTGGGAAAAAAATGCAGGTGAAACATAACAACATTTATGAGCATAAAAATCATAATGATTTGTTATTCAGTGAACCAGAATGTTACATCTACCATAATTATGGACATAAAGCTACACATAGTCTCTTAAAGAACTATAAGCCAGATTTGAATCCTACTGGTGAAAATTTCAAGGTTTGGAAGAAGAAAGAAGATGACCAGTGTGGATTAGTGTTATCAGCCCAAAGACAAAAGAATCCCTGGTATATTGATAATAGATGTTCCAAACATATGATGGGAGACAAAAGTAAGTTTCTAACTCTAAGTGAAAACAAATCAGGGAATGTAACTTTTGTAAACAATGCACCAAGAAGAATTAAAGGTAAAGGAATGGTAAGTCTGAGTAATGGCAAAGGGAAATCTCAAGATGTGTTGTTTGTAGATGGTCTAAAACATAATTTTTTTAGTTTCAGTCAAGTCTGTGATCGAGGATGTGAAGTTGCTTTTACTTCTAAAGATTGTAGAATAAAATCTGTGAATTCAAGACAACTGATTGCAAAAGGCATAAGAACATAAAACAATGTATATGTGTTAAAAGAAGAAAAAGAAGAATGTCACTTAAGAAAGTATGATGAAAGTTGGCTATGGCATAGGAGACTTGGACACCTAAATTTTGATCATATAATCAATCTTAGAATTAGTGGGGCAGTAAAAGATATTCCAAAGATATCAAATCCATATGATTCTGTTTGTAAACCTTGCCAAATAGGAAAGCTTACTCGAACACAGTTTAGATCTAAGAACTTTCCTTCTACAAAAAAACCTCTTCAGTTAGTACATATGGATTTATGTGGACCATCTAGGAATGAAGGTACACGAAAAGAAAACTATTTCATGTTGATTATTGATGATTATTCTAGACTAATGTGGGTTGCCTTTCTGAAGGAAAAGTCTAAAGCATTTGAAAAATTCAAAGTGTTTAAGGCTCTGATTGAGAACCAAACAGGAAAAAGATTGAAGGTAGTAAGGTTTGATAGAGGAGGAGAGTTGACTTCATGGAACTTCAAAGAATTATATGATAAACAGGGGATCAAATGAGAGTACATTATTCCAAGGACTCCAAAAAAATCTGGAGTAGTTGAGAGGAAGAATAGATTAGTTCGGCAGATGGCAAGATCAATTATGAATGAAAGGAATATTGCTCAGACATATTGGGATAAAGAAATCCATATAGTTGTTCATATCCTTAACAAATATCATCTTAGGACACACAGTGACAAGACTCCTCATGAACTATGGTTTGGAAGACCTGCTTCAATCAAGCATTTTAAAGTCTTTGGGAGTAAGTGTTATATCAAGAATAATGATGAAAATATTGGGAAATATGATGACAGGGATGATGAAGGTATCTTCTTAGGTTATGCTACAAACAATAAAGGATACATTTTTTATAATAAGAGGCTGCACAAATTGGTTGATTGTATCGATATAAAATTTGATGAAGAAATATCAGTACGAAATGTAAGAAGTGTTGAACCAAGTACAAAAGATATAGTTGAAGTTGAAGATGAATAGGTCCAAGGATCAGAAAAAGAAGAATATGAAACAAATGAAGGTACAAATACTTAGATTGACACAAATCAATAGAAAGAAACAAAACCACCTCTCAGAATTGTTAGAAAGAATCATCCTGAAAATCAGATAATTGGAGATATAAATAAAGGAATTCAAACAAGAAGGAAATTGATTAAAGATTCAGAACAATCTTAGGTTTATTTTTTGTCTATGATTGAACCTAAAAAAATTTATGAAGCCAGCAAGCATGATGATTGGATTAAATCTCTGAATGAAGATCTTGATCAGATTGAGAAGAACAATACTTGGGAGCTTGTTCCTAGACATGAAGATAAGAATGTAATAGGCTCCAAATGGATTTTCAAGAATAAAATGAATGAAAAACGACAAGTTGTTAGAAATAAATCCAGATTGGTATGTAAAGGGTATGCACAAGTTGAAGGACAAGATTTTGATGAAACCTTTCCTCCAGTGGCAAGATTGGAAGCCATCAAGATGTTTCTTTCATATTCATATAATAATAACTTTAAAGTATATCAGATGGATGCTAAATCAACATTTCTCAATGGAGATCTAGAAGAAGAAGTATATATGGAGAAACCTGAAGGATTTTCATTGACAGATAATTCTGACTATGTTTTCAAGCTGAAGAAGGCTTTATATGGATTGAAACAAGAACAACGAGCTTGGTATTATAGATTGGATAAATTTTTACAAGACAAAGGGTTTAAGAAAGGTATTGTTGATAGAAATATATATATTAAGTCTGAAGGTGATGATTTATTAGTTGTTTAGGTTTATGGAGATGACATTATTTTTGGTTGTACTAATAAATCTTTTGTTCAGTGGTTTGTGAATTCTATGCAAATAGAGTTTGAGATGTCCATGATAGGAGAATTGTCATATTTTCTTAGCTTACAAGTAAATCAGAGTTCTGCAGGAATATTTATCTCTCAAGAAAAATATTTGGAATAGATGTTGAAGAAATTTCAGATGGAAGACTTCTCATGTTAGTAGACCTATGGTGGTTGGTTGCAAGCTCAGTAAAGATGATATTTCACTGGATGTTGATCAAAGGACATATTGATCAATGATAGGAAATCTTTTGTATATCACAACATCTTGTCCTGATATAATGCAAGATGTTGGAATGGTAGGTCGTTATTAGTATGCTCCTAAACAAATTCATTTAGTAGTTGTAACAAGGATATTCAAATACTTGAAGGGCACAATGACTTATGGTCTGTGGTATCCTAGAAATCAGAATTTTCAGTTAACTTCTTATTCAGATGTTGATTGGGAAAATCGTGTGGATGAGAGAAAGAGCACCAGTGGAGGGGCATTCTTCCTGGGTGACTCGTTAGTAGCATGTATTAGTAAGAAGCAGAGATCTGTTTCATTATCAACTACAGAGGCAGAATACATTGTTATTTCTACTTGCTACACTCAGATTTTATGAATGATACAAAATCTTATATATTTGAAGGTAACTTATATTGATCCCATCCCACTTTTCACTATGATAACACCAATTCCATTAGTGTCTCCAAGAATCTTGTTCTTCATTCCAAGATGAAGCATATACCGATCAAATATGATTTTCTCAAAGAGAAGGTTACAAACAGAGTTGTTCAGCTGAATTGTATTCCTTCCATAGAACAGATAGCTGACATATTTACTAAATCGTTAGCAACAACACCTTTTGGATATCTTCTTTCGTCTAATATGTTCACCTTGTCAGGGGGAGTATGTTCTTGTCGCATATCTGATATCTTCGAGATGTACTGCAACAGCTAAGGGGGAGCGTGTTTCTTCTTTGACATTGATGTCAAAGAGGGAGAAAAAGTGTGGTAATGGTAAGGATGTTATAGTGGTATGGTTGGATGTCTAGGAAGAATAGTGCAGTTAGTGCAGTTCTTCAGGTTCTTCAAGGTTTCCATCAATGCCAAAGGGGGAGATTGTTTTCATATTTACAGACAAAAGGAAGAATAAGCTTATTTTTCATTGATCGCAAGATCAAAACGTTGAGAGTATACTTATTTAGCAATGATAGCAAGATCATCAGCGCAACAATAATGGCATGGAAAGAATAGAAGTGTAATATCAGGAGGAGGAGAAACAATGATCATTGGATCACCCATTCTAAATTCCCGATGGTCGTTAGATCTGAATTCAGACAGGACGATCATGCAGAAGAGGAGAAAAAATCTCAGACGTTGGATCTGAGCGTCGAGGACCAACAACCATCGTATCCTGTATAACTGCGAAGAGGATAAGGCTGAGTACTATGCTCTAACTTCACGAGGTGCGAGGTCACTAAAAGATCATAGCTTTTGGCTATCCTGACATCATCAAAGATGTCCATTTGGAGGGATGCATGGCGAGAGACTAGTATTTAAATAACTCGCAAGAGGGAAAGGAGCATGGTGTGGAAAATCGGGATACGCAAATTCATGAAACAATCCTACCCTTTGGGGCTAGAGGACACGTGGAGAGTGATTGGAATTTCACTGACTTGCACATTGGAGGAATCAAAGGAATATGACAGAGGAAATCATGACATGTGAAGATGTGAAATGATCTGAAACGTCGGATCACCAAGGATCTGTACCATTGATCTGATATGAAGTCAGAGTCCACGATATTGATCAAAACCGTCGATCAGAAGGAGAGATCTCAGTCGTTGATCTGATATGAAACATTTCGGAGTTTCACATTTCAGGAGTTTGGAAGCAACTCGCAGCAGGAGGTTGCGATATGTGATATCACGAAACACCCTCGTGCTTGGCCCCTGGTCATAACTGGTGGTCACATCAAAGGAAGATAAGTGAAGGAGCTAGCGTTGCTAAGCTCCATTTCGAGGTTTTGTGTTTCGGGAGTTTGGAAGAAACTCATAGTAGGAGGTCACAATATGCGAAATCACGAAATCACTTTATATTTAGCATTCGATCATAGCTTGTGGTCATATGGGATAAATGCGAGACCCTACGGATGCAATCTAACGGTGTTGGTTAATTGTTAATTTGATCGAAGGGCTATTGTTTCACATCACGGTTAATTTTTCAGTTACGATTCAGTTAGAAGAACTGAATCAGAGTTCTTAGACATTTGGCGATTCAGTTGCTGAGGCGTTTCCTTGGAGAATCATGGTGTAACTGAATCGGTGGCATAACATAAAAGGAAAATGATATGACTATGTGAGGGTGGTTGTTCTCACTGAAAAATGAGTTGAACCGGGAGAAAACAAAATTACAGTATGCATAGTGTGAGATGAAACTCAGAGATGAGAAACAAAAGCAGAACAGAACAGAAATGGTGCAGAGGGAAGAATGTACACATACCAAAGAGAATGAGAGGAACATAGAAAGAACATATAGAAAGAGACAACAAGTCAACCCAAGTATGAACAAAATAGAAGAATATTGAAGCAAAGAAGAATTGCAAAACAGAGAAGGAGTGGTAAGAATTGATATATCTGTATTGTTGGTTAATCAACCATTTATTTATATTCAGGGAGATAGGGAGGTGGTAGGGAGGACTGTAGTCCTCTGTTATTCAATTTGGTGCTTGAATACTGGAATTTGTAGCTTTCATCTAGTTGTGGCTAGAAAACAGGGTGGTAGGGTGGTGCTAGGGAAAAAACAAAGTTTTTTGTATGTAGGTTAGTGCTTGTATAAGTCCAGTTGGTTCTGGAACACTTAGGGAGTTGATGCTTCCTTCTAGTGGGTATTAGAGAAACCAGAGAGTTGGTGCTCTCAACAATTTGGAGCTTGTAAAACATATGTGGTAGCCTCACATTGAGTTGGTGCTCAAAGATAGATGATGTACAGAACTTAAAAGACTGCCTATCATTCAAAGAAGAAGATGTTTTCTCCCTTTATGGGTTTCCTTATGAAAATATGTCTCTGTGTATATCTTATGTGTGAATGATGTTCATTATTTATGTTGTTCATATCTTGTATAATATTGATGGTCACTTGGAGAAGATTAAAAATTGTTTGAATCGCCATATATTGTTTAAGAACAGAGACAATTGATTCACCCCCCCTCTTATTTTTCTTTGTAATTTCAACAATATGCATGCTAAATAAGGTTCCCATGAAGTATAGGAGCTTCCAAACTAGCTACGACATGAAAAATGAGTGGCTAATGTCACAACCAGATGGTATCGAACCTAAGGCATAGTGTTGGGAGAATGGATGGTTAATAATGCAAGGTGGGAAATGTAGGGAAAAACCTATCCATGTATGCCAGTTTGGAAACATGTACCTCAAGTTCAGTGGATGTTTCCCTCTTCATAAAATATTCTATGCAATACTATCAACACATGTAAACTAGATTCCAAGGTCAAAACATGTAGTGAAATCTCAAAAAAAGAAAATATTTTTGTATTGTTTGTATATGATATATGCCAAATGAAATCACTCACACCACACACCTGCAACATCCCTATTTCCCTGTTGGGAAATTTCACATCAAAATTCCAAATTCTGATACCAATCATTTTCACCATTAGCAACAATTCAACATAATTATCTCATGCCATTTAATTAAACAAAGGCTTTGCAAATGCATAGATTAGAGAAGAATAAAAAAAAATATAGATAAACAACATATACAAGAAAAAATGTAATATAAGGCATATAACCATTCACTCACTAATTTAGACAACACATAGAGACACTTATCTTTCATAAATTAAACACCAATTGCGTGAAGACCTTCCACATTCATCCAAGCCATAGAACACATTGCTCATAAATATCAATAGTGGGTCACCCCTAAGCTAGGGATAAAAATCAACTTAGGCTAAGGGAATCCTAAGCCAGGCTAAGGTCTAATAGTAATAAAAAATTCTTCGTCCAAGGTACGCAACTACTGCAACTAGCCTACAGTCTCTCATTCCCCACATGTCTATCCCACCCTAGGAAGTGTGCTCCTTCTCTTCTCAACAATCCTTCAACTATCTCACTTCCCTTCTGTGGCTTTAGCAATAGGTTAGACAAGAATTCTCATATCCCTATAGTTATTTCCCAACGCACTAGGGAACAATTCCTAGTAGTTTCTCACCTAGAGAAAACTACTAACAAGCCTGATAACCCACCTCTTTGACAACACAAGGGCCTGATAACCTACCTCTTCAGAAGCAACATGGGATTGACAACCCACCTCTTTAATAGCTACACATACCTGACAACCTTGCTCTTCAGTCCCATTCTACCCATAAAATGCTTCTAGTCTTGCCCAATCTAGGTATGACTACATAGTATGGCTCTCAGGTACGAAGGGTGGAATTATCCATGAATGATGAACGAATGGTAGAAAATATGGGGAATTACACTATATCCCCCAAATTATATCTGCATGTGCCATATGTGACACTTAGCACATAAGGGATTCCATTGTCCCCACTTTTGAAACTTAGGATATATTCATATCAATAGTTTGGCTTAAAGGAATATTAATACAATATTCCATTGGGCATAATCCCCCTTAGATTATCCCCTTTACTAGACTCTTATCCACCCCTTTCTCTTTCTAGTGGAGTTTATCCCCCCATCTCTTTTTGTTTGGTCAATCTGCAGTAGTGATGCATTTTATTAATAATGTGAGTATGATTACAAATTAAAATATAGGCACACTATCTTTTTAGCAATCCAGGCTCCATGACCTAATAATCACATAGGCACTATGGCCTATAATATCATGCCTCACCATTGTATAAACATATGTTTACAATTACACCGGGGATTAACTTGGAGGTATTACACTCCCCTCCCCCTTATTTATGCACTGTCCTCAGTGCATTCCAGACAATGTACATTAAAAAATTATTCAAAAAGATCCATGCCTTTTCTATTGAATTTTGTTATATTCTTGGTGCTATGATTTCCAAGCACCAAATTCATGTATTCATACTTCAGTTGGAAGTCATTTTCTCTATTTCATAGAGTTACTTCAAGAAATAATTCTACTCACTATGGAATTCTTAAGTTTCCTCTTCCTTGCTGCACTCACCCTTCTAGTATTTCACTGCTACATAGTCCTTCAACAATCCATCTTGCCAAGGATTTCACACACAAGCAGAGTTCCAACGCAGTACCAGATCCCCACTATGGATCTGCAATTTAAGGATCCAATGCCCCCAAAATAGCCATTCTTCCTAAGAATGATATATTCAATAACCATCATCTCATCTATATCACACATATACAATCAACATGATATAATATTGTAACAATTTTAGTAAGAAATTTAAATTTGTTTCATAGGAAGTTCAACTTTTTCCCAAAATATGAAATTATATCTCATATTTTCTTGGTTGTTGTAGCAGTAGGAAACAATCTATATAATGGATCCCAATATTGCCTTACATAAGACCACCTTCCCTGCAATACTCTCATCTTGCATTCATCCAAATAGATTGTTAGTATTCCTATACAATATGCTTTTATTTTAATATTTACAAATTCCTCACAAGGTGTTCTAAGAATTGTCTACACTTAACAATTCAATCACAATTATCAAACAATTGATTAATTAGAATGAAATTATCATTCTCTGCATAGGAATTTTCAACAATTATTCTTTTCCTTTTCTAGCCATTATTACTTTGTTTCCTGAACATAAATTTCATATAGTCAATGCTCTTGTGGCTACTTGTCTTGCAAGTTTCTAGTTGTAATGTCTAACATCCCTTGAAATGTTCTCAAATCCATGAGTTAGTAATAATTGTAGCATTTTATTTTCTATCATAAACATTTCCACTAAATAGCATGTATGGATGTATTCAAAAAAATGCATTCAACAAGCACATTCAAACATAACAATTTTACCATGCATAAGTGCAACTCTACCACTTACACACTATTCATGAGTGAAATTATCCATGCATATCTATTCAATTCTCCTTTGCATTGATTTCATAATTCCATTTATGTAATTCATGTATCCCACCATGGTGAATTGGAAGGTCTGACCAATGCCTTGACACATCATCCATACACTTTCCTATTATTTTCTCAACCATTTGGATGTCTTCCTTTTCAGCCCAAACACTACACTGATAATATAATTCCATGGTGCTCTTTAGTGTTAGAAAAAAGGTTTCATTCCAAACCTTAGCTATAAGAAATAAGTTTCCTTGAATACTAGTGTGGAACTAAATCCTTTCCATATCAAGTTATTTCATGGCCTCATACATGAATAGCTTTACCGGCATTCATTCCTATGACAGAATCATACCCTTTATTGCTTCGATTATTAACCCATAGCCAA
This sequence comes from Picea mariana, assembly GCA_032191745.1. Lineage (NCBI taxonomy): Eukaryota > Viridiplantae > Streptophyta > Pinopsida > Pinales > Pinaceae > Picea > Picea mariana. The sequence continues at coordinate 85,690 of JASDQU010011918.1, forward strand.
CAAGTTCATGACATGCTATTATATCACATGCATGCATTCAAAAGATAACAACTTTCATAATTACCACAGGCCTCTAACCTTTACCACACCTAAAGGTATCTTATTTCCATTAATGCATCCAATTATACAATAATTTAATTTTATAAAATAAACTCTAGCTAAGGGAATTCTTACCTAAATTCCCTTCAACAATTATGCAACATAAATTCATAAAATACACGCATGCATAGCTTCCATTAAATGAATTTGATGCTACATGACAAGATGGTATCAGTAACATATTTATTCATATGGATATCTTCCATATGAAACAACATTATCGACAACACTTGTAGCCATACAATAACTCCCTCCTTCTTGGCACAACAACCATCATTAGCAACTTCATATTCATATACATAATAATAGACTACCCCTAGTCTTAACATGTTATATATATATATATATATATATATATATATATATATATAGAGAGAGAGAGAGAGAGAGAGAGAGAGA
>JASDQU010011918.1:121795-137415 GCA_032191745.1 Picea mariana
GATGGAGGAATGGAGGACAAACCCCCATCCTGGCTCAATTCTTAGGTTAAATTGTATGTGCCTGGGTTGACACATGTCACCCATGAAGTTGCATGCACTCCATCAAGTATGTGTTCCCTTTTTCACACGTTGGGGCTGCATGTGTTTCCTCTCCTAGGACTTAGGATAAAAACATACCTTTCACATCACTTTGGAATAAAAAGAAATTATTATTCCTAAGTACTTAATCCCTCAATATTAGGCCCTCTTCCTACCTCTCAACCCCTATCCCTTACCCATACTGTGGAATTTTAGTCCCCCATCACTCTTTAATTATGGTCGGTCAACACGCAACGATGTTTATATATTATATTAATGATCTGCATAATTACATATACAAAATCAGGCTCCTAGCCTTAACACTTAGGCTCTCTGGCCTAATAAACCCATAATCCCACCATCTTATCAATACTCGACTCACCAACCTACAAAACATGATTACAATTCATAAACATGATTACAATTCATAATATAACTAGGGAACTACCGGGGAATATTATAGAGGTGCCCTCATCTAGGGGGAGAGGAACCCTTAGCATAGAATAGTAAACCCAGGAAAAGAAATACTAAGTGAGTGTGTAATATCTCCAACACCCTGCTAAACACTACTAGGGTGTACATGATGAATAGGTCCCGACAACCAAGGACATGTTAGGTACTCATTGTACAATGTATCTAATAATTAAATGCTAGAAATAGAGGAAAGAGGGAAAAAATCATGGGACACAACNGACCCCCATACCTTTATTTTCATTCACTCTGCCATACTTAGTCAATTTTTCCACCGCAGGTTCGCAGGGTGGAATTTTCTTCTATATACCTCTATTATCATCAAAGTGCACTTTTACTTCCATGATCAACATATTGCATGACACTTAGAATATTTAATTCTTGTTCTCACCGCGGTTTGGCGTGTCCTTGAATATTTCCTTCTTTTTCATCTTTTAAGTCCAACCAATCACAATACTTAGTATTTTTCTTATTGTTTTCCTTTCTTACTGCGGGTTCGCGGGCTGGCAGATTCACGGGTTCTCCTTAAATTTTCTTTCATGCCCATCCTCGTCGTGACTTGATGTTCTTATTTATGTTTTTATCTAGATACATTAAATGGTAATATACAAATGAAAACTACTTTGCATATTAGGAAAAGGCGATTATTAATGGCAGAAATATTGAGAGAATTTTGTTCAATTCACATTAAGTTATTTTTGGGGAAAAGATTAAATTGTTATTATTTGGATAACAACTTCATTTACAAGTATTTTCAAACTTACTACACAATCAATTTGTCAAATTCATGGCTATAGTAAGGAAATGGTTCTATGGAGACACAGTGAACATATTTGGGTGGGAAGATTAGAATTTCCAGTGGTTGAGATCATACTAGTATCACTCTACTTTACCTATGCTTCAAAGAAATGAAAATATAGTGTGGACGTCTAGAATTTCTCTTGTTGGATGCATACCAGAAGTATTTGATTTTAAATAAATTGTCACCTAGTGTTCTGACAAATAAATTGTACTCTATTTGTTTGGTACCAAGCCATTTGGAGACAAAATACTTCTATCTTCTTCTATGAAGTGTATAATGAATTTGTTATAGTTTTCAAGAAGCTTCTCTTTGGAGATAATACATCCAGGTTATCCTCAGAAGTGGTAACTTTTATAAATAAAAGGGGTACCTTGGAGAAGATGGAGAACCATAATGTTATTAGAATCTTTTGTTCTGAAGAAAACCCTTATTTTCTGTCGTATTGTGTTTCAAATAATTATTTATCACTGAATTTGCTAGACAATATGAATTATGGCTCCACCTTTTTCATGAAAAGAGGAAAAGGAAATTTATCCTGTTTCCATGGAAAGTTGGAGAAATTGTGTTGAGAAATATGAACAAAATAGATGATTTTTCGACCCATTTCAATCATTTAAATTTGAAGTATGAAAATAAAATCAAAGGGTTTGACCCAAGTAATATTTCTATGGATCACATGCAATCGGTGGGATTTAGTAGTGCATTTACCCAAACAATTTTATGTAGGGAAGAAGAGGGTAACAATCAAGATACTCCTCTACAGGATGTTGATGATATTGAAACTTTGATAAGCACTACAGATTGATATAGGAAAAGAGGAAAGGCCCAAATGAAAAAGGTACTCAATCTCTAGAAGTGTCGATGCAAGAGCATCACTCCACCTCGGCACACGCCAGTTGATTAGCACGAGTGGTGTGCATTCAAGGAACGGAGAGGCATTTCCTTCTCATTTTGGCCTTTATGAATCTAAGCATGATCAAGGCATTTAATGTTGGCAAGATGGAAGAGCCAAGTTTTTCCTTCAAACAAGTTGGAGATAAGGTCTCCATTAAGTGGTTGATGATAGGAGGGATTTGCATCTAATTCAGATAAGATTTCCATCATTTTAATCTGCCTTGGTAGTCAGACATTTTTAAATGGTGATTAGACACCACTAGATTAGTTTGTAGGGAAGATCATCGAGCCCCTCTTGTATAAAACTCTTGTATTGTTTCCAGTAGAGTATGGGTAGAGGATGCATAGAAGATAGGGAGAGAAAAATGGAGAGTCGAGACTCAATCGTAGTTTGGAATCAACCATTTGCAATTTGACATTCTACCATTAATAGAAAAGGAACCATTTTTCTTTTGTTTATAAATATTTGTGTAATGGATGTGTGGATGTTTTGTTGTGAATGTCATTCGTATGCATTGGAGCTGTATATTTATGTTAGAAATTGTCTGCATGTATAGAGATATGATTTTCTATCTGTGAGTGTGTCAGATTAAGTCTAGTTCTCTAGGATAAGTGCAAGGACTGTGCGATAGGGGGTGGAAACTCTATGAGCCGACGCAAGGAGTTTGTATATAAACTTGGTGGAGTCAGAAGAGAATTTTCCAGGAGGGCATACTAGGATAATTCACACACTTGGGAGGAAATTTCAAGGTGGTTAAGTACCTTGAAAAGGAAGACTATGTAGGTGGAAACAGATCGCAGAGTTACTGAACACTCTGTAATGCTCTGCCAGGAGGGCATAAAGCAAGTATGAGAGCATACAAGAACAACACATTTTGAAGTGTTGAGATCCTTAAGAGAACCCCAGGGTTATTGAACACTCTGAGGAAGGAAGGATTTGTAAGAGTGCATCGACGAAGGAAAGGAGATGCCTTAAGACCTTCAGGAAAGCTAAGGGAGAAGTCATCAAAAATCTTAGTCAAGCGCAAGGAGTGCGCCAAGGATATTGTAAGTTCATATTACAATCTCAAGAGGAAGGGTGTTAAGTTGTCAGGAGGGAAAGAGAAAGTCCATTGAAGGACGCAAAGGAACTAAAAACCTTGGAAGTTTTCAAGACGAGAAAAGTCGCAGAAGAGTTTGCGCAGAACTCTACAAGGGGTGTTGAAGAAGTTTGAGAACATCTTAAGTCTCGAGGAGGAAATTTTGCTAAGTGTGAAAAAGGTGTTTGAGGACTTGTGAATTCCTGAAGACCGTGAAAAGAATCCATCGTCGGAGGAGACAGGTGGCAAAATATTAGGAGATCTAGGAAATGGAGCTCCATGAGGTTTTCCAAGAGAAAGAAAAGACCTTCATGAAGTCGCGAAGAGCGAGTAGAATCCAGACCATTGGATCTGGAAGAGACATGTGGAGTGGGATCAGTGCTTCGATGATTCGCAAATCGGGAGAGAAAGATATAGGATATGTGAAAACTCCCAAAAGTCAGATTCTGAAACAATCATGGTCATCGATCGGAAGGAGGGACGAGGACCGTTGATCCTCGCACCATCTAAATTCATGATTCGGAGATTAGAGATGTTAGAGTTGGTTGTCGAGGAAAGATTCAAACCCCAAAGCACCTTGTGTGGTGGAGCCCTGGGACACAGTCTGAGGTCACACGATAGAAAGGGCCTACACTCATGAGAAAGAGAGTACATGTGATATAGTTTTTCGGGTTCTAGCAGGGGGCCGAAGAGTCAATTTGACTCAAGTGTCAACGATCCTAGATCAGCAGGTCGCGCAGTCCCAAAGGAGAGGAGAATGGGGGTGGGGTCTACACCAAGTGTCATAGAGGAATAGTTTACCCAAGAATAATATTCAAACAACATTACAACAGAAAATTAAAAATTGAGTGGTAGTTCAAGTGGAGGAGGCGATAAAAGTACTCCTCAAGAGAAAATGGAAAATCCTCACAAAATTATGGTCTGAAATAAGAGAAAAATTCCTCTACAAGAAGAAGAAGAACAACAAGTTTCATAAAATTATGTTAATATTTATCTCTTGAAGATATGGACCTTGAAGTTGATATTGAAAATATACAATTTCTTGAAGAAGAGAAGAGGTTACAAGAAACCCAACAAATTACATTAGAAGTTGCCACACTAGAAGAACATTTTTTAGAAGATGAATTGTATACTATACATAATGCAATATTTGACAGAAATTCTAGAAAATTAGTATTTGAAGGAATACGTCAAAAAAACAAGAAAGGAAAATTGTGTTCCAAATATGACCTTAGTAAAATGCTTGCATATCAAATATCTAAAATACACAAGGTGGTGATGCCTTGGACATTTAAATTTATGATTTGGAAGAAGAGAATTCCATATTAAAGGAAAACGTTAGAGAAATGGAATCCACTTTAATTTCACTCCCAATTCTTGCAAGCCCATTGGCCATTGCAAATCCAGGAACACCTGATTTGAAATTAAGGGGATCATCAAGTTTTTTAATGGTTGTCAGAAAATTTATGGAAGAAAATATAAAAAGAAGAATGCCACTTATTATGGAAGCATGGGATGTATCAAGTAATATTGTTTCTTTTGGATCTCAACTAAATGCATACAATGAACTTCTCTAGGAAGATTACAAGCATGAGGAAGGGCTTTTATAAAGATGTTGATAAAAAATTTGCAATTAAAGTTTCTAGTATGACTGAGATTAAAAGGAGAAAAGAGGATTACCCTTCTCCATATAGAATAAAAGAGTTAAAATCATGTCGAGTCAAAAATATTAGTAATTTGAAGGACATTATGGAAAGTTGCAATGAAATTGTAAACAAAAAAGAAAAATTATTCAGAAAACTTACCGAGATAGATTTGGCACCTAAAAGTACTAGAGATGTTCAAGACCTAAGGTTATTTGTGAATCCCATATTCATGACAAGACAAAAACTTAAAGAACACATGGATATATTAAAATCCTTTTTAGCTAAAAAGTTTAATAGAATAATTGAATATAATTAAAGTGAAATAAAGAATTGGCTAGTAGAGTATGCAATAAAAAATCAAGATATTGAAGAATCGGTTCATAATATTTCACATGATTTAAGAAATTTGGAAAGTGAATTATTTGATGTTAAAATTAAACATGAGATAAATGTGGCCCCAATGAAAGAATATATATATAAATGGTTTAGAAATGCCTTAATCAATACTACCTAAGAAAATCAAGAAATGACAGTTGTTACCAGCCCAGAAACTGTCAGCAAGGAGGATAAAGTGACAACAATGACACATAAATGAGGGAGAGAATCCATCGCAATAAGTATATATTGATTGCATACTTTCTTCCTTCTTAAAATTCATCTAGTTGTATTTATCCTTTCATTAGAAAAATATAACCAAATTCTAATAACTTTCTTTTGTCTTCTTTCCAGATCTTGTTGCTCATGCTTTGTTCTTCATTCTTCCCTCTTCATCATGTTTCTTGTAAATATTTATATGGTCCACAGGGGCCCCAATCCTAGTCCATTTATGGATGAATACATTTGAAATTCCAATACTGTTATATACATTATCATTTTTGAGAAATTCCAGAGAACTATTTCATAATCGATTTTGATTGTATTTTATAACTTTGAATTTTGAGTATAAGATATTTGAAATCGATCTATCAAAATATTCTTTTGATATTAATAATACTATTTTGAAGTTCTCTTATGTAATTGGACCATTTCCTTTTATTTTGAATGTGATCGGAAACTATATTACACTATGATGGATGTGCGGATATCTTTATTTTTAGTATTTCCTGCAATGTGTGATATTTAAGGTTCTTGGTCCACTTCTAAGGAATTCTCCATATATATTTATTTTTCAACAATTTGAATTTTTTGTGAGCTATACATATTTGGATTATGTCATTTGATACAATACTATATTATTGATATAGAATATTTAAAGAAGATCTTTAGCCAAATAGGAGTACCACCTCTATAAAAAGGCAAGGGGATTCATATCCTTGTGAGGTTTTCATTTCCATCCTAATAGATTCAAGTGTCAATAGTACAATGCATCAAAAAGAATAAGGAAGAAAGGCAGTTTATAAGCAACTGTGTCCTTCACTCCAAGACGATCGCATAGAAGGTGGAACTTTTCCTTAGTAAATGTCTTGGTGAATATGTTTGCAGTATGTTCAACAAATGGACAATATTGCAAATTGATGATCATGTCATGTACTATATCTTTGATGTAATGTATATGTATCTCTATGTGTTTGGTTTGTTGTCATTACACTAGGTCTCCGCAAAGCTTGAGAGTAATCTGAATGTCACACCAAATTATAGTCGAACAATGAAATTGGATGTCGAGATTAGTGAGGAAGTTTTGAATCCATAGTGCCTGAATAGTGACATTGATTTCTCCTTTGTACTCGGCCTCTGTTGAGGATAGAGAAATAGTTTAATGTTTTTTTCTTAACCAACAAATGGGACTAGAACCCAAAATAATCATGTACCCAGATGTGGACTTGTGATCTATGATATTTCCAACCCAATTAGAATCAGTGAATCCCATGAGATCCAATGCACAACCTATTGCATATTGGATCCCATAACTTGTGGTGCCTTGAACATATCTAAGGATGTGCTTGGAATCCTTCTAGTGTAACTCATGTGGATCCTACATGTACTTAGAAACTACCCTACTATATGAGAGATCCATCCGAGTGTGGGTGATATAAAGAAGGCTCCCCACAAGTTGTTGATAGAGGTTGTTTTCCACCATTGGTGTATTCCTGTCATTCTCAACATGTACCCTAGATAGAAAGGGCATGGTTTTCAACTTACAATTGGTCATGTGGAATCTAACCAAGAGATCTTGGGAATACTCAGTCTGAGATAGTTGGATGTCTGAAGCATCCTGAATGATCTCGAGACTAAGGAAATAGTGCAGTGGACCCATGTCTATCATAGAGAACATATCATGCAGAATGTATTTGACTGCAACAACTGTTGAGGCCAAAATGCTTGTGATCAGGATTTCATCATCATAGAGAACTAAGATTAGTAAGGATTTTAAGGTCTCCAACATGTAGACATTCATATCTTATTTGCATCTAACAAAGTGTTGAGACAGAAAGTAGGCATATATCTTTGCATACCATGCTCTAGGTTCCTTATTGAGGACATAGAGAGACTTCTTCAGTTGGCATAATAAGGATTAGTTATGAATGAACCCCTATGGTTACTCCATGCAAATATCCTTTGAGATATCCCCATGAAGAAAAGAATTATTCATGTCCTTATGGTAAAATTCTGACCCCCCTGACTGTCGTAATGGCAAGGGTCAATCAGATGGAGTCTATGTTTGCTACAGGAGCAAAGGTATCATCATATTATATCCCATGAAGTTGTTGAAAGCCTTTGGTAATCAATATTTACTTATACCTACTCACCTTTCCATCTAGTGCCTTCTTGTACCTGTAGAGCCATCTTCATCTGAAAAACTTCATGTATGAAGGAAGCAGAACCAGATCTCAAGTTTGGTTCTTGAGGAGAGAGTTGTACTCATCCTACATAGCTGCTTCCCACAAGGTATTCCATGCATCCTCTGCATAGTTCTATGGGTCTAAATCTAGAACCATATAGAAATGCATGGGTATCACTAGTTCAGTAGTTATGAGTGCATGAGGAGGTTCCTCAAACTGAAACCTCATCCTCCTCTAATCTATTGGATCCCTTACAAGGTCTCTTACTGCATGTAGGGTGGTATGTGCCCAATTGGGAATCTATGGTGGTTCAGCATCTACATTCTCATCATTGGCATTCTCATCATATTTTGAATCATATTTGGAGCTCATATTTGAACCATGATTTGAGTAAGTGGACTCATCATCATTGATGTCTAGTGCAGGTAGTGGTACAGAGGCATATACATGTGTATCTTATGGTGCATGCAAAAGGGAGTTTCCTCAAACTAAACATTGTGCTCAATGATGAGCCTGTCAATAGAGGTATCAAGCAACCTATAACCCTTCACACCATTTGGATATCCCACGAATATTCATGTGGTAATCTATGGATCTAATGTTTTCCTATTTTTAGAGGGTACACGGGCCCATGCGTGTGATCCAAATATTCAAAAGTGGGTGATTTTTAGCTTGCTTCCACTCCATGCCTCAAAGGGATTTTGGTCCTTGACATATCTGTGAGGAGATCTATTCTTAATGTGGTTGGAATAGTTATGTGCCTTGGCCCAAATCTTGGGTGGTATAGATCTTGCAAGTAACATGAAAGTGGCCATCTCCTTGAGGGATATGTTCTTCCTCTCGGATACTATGTTCTACTGTGGAGTGTAAGGCCTTGAGTGTTGCATTTGTATACCTGCCTCTTTAAAAATATGTTGGACATCTCAGTTCACATATTCCCCCCCATTGTCTATGTGGAGGATTTTGATATTTCTCTCGGACCGAGTCTTTACATGTGCTTTGAAGTATTTGAGATGCTCAAAAACCTTTGACTTCTACCTGAGAAAATACACCCAAGTGTATCATGAGAAATAATCAATAAATGTAAGAATGTACCTTTATTTTTTTATGGATGGATGAGGAAAGGGTCCCATCAGATCATTTTGGATGAGCTTCAAAGGAGAGGAGGCCCTCCAAGCATTCCCTTTCTCAAAATTCTCCTGGGGATGTTTTCCAAGAATGCATCTTTGACAAAATCATTTGGAAAAATGTATGTTGGGATACCCAGTGATCATATCCTATTTGTCTAGTTGTTGCATGTATTTAAAGTTCATATGGTTGAATATACCGTGCCATAATCTACTAGTATCATCAACATGCATCAGTAGTAATGCAGAATCAGATTTAGTAATGAATTTACTAAATGTATACAAACAATATTGGTGATTTCCCTCACCAACAACAATCATTAATTTATAATGCATATCATATATGGTTTCAAAATTAGGTGTGAACTCCACCCTTTTTCTTGTGCCATAATGTGTTATCTAATAAATAGAGAGACGATTCAAAGATAGTTTTGGAACACGCAAGACATTCTCAAAACTGTTGTGCACAAGTTCTAGTCTCCCTTGTCCAATGACTTTAACTAGGGCAGGGCCTAAATCTAATATCCATGCATTTGGAGAAGATTTAATGGAAATCAATGCATGAGAGTTAGCTTGCCTGGCTTGATCTTTCAACTTATTATTGGTAGCTTCGGGAATGTGATCAATGAGGTTATTCTTCTGAAGAATATACCCCATCAAATAAATATGTTTCTTCATGCATGCGAACTCTGGATGATAACTGTGGTTGTAGTAAATGAATTTGGTCTTCCCTTGCTTCCGTAGCTCTGCATGTGCCTTTCCCTTCCCTTTTTTCTTGGTCTTCAGATTGCATATGTTGTTGCTCGCATGCATATCAAGTTCATGCACGTTGAATCCCTTTATTATCCCCATATTGATGAGATTTTCTTTCTCATGTGTGAGGGATTCAATAAATTGATCTAATTTTTTCATTTTCCAGGTAGATCTTGAAGTGAATCTGTTTGTATGGAAAGATAAGATGAAAATAGCATAACCTGAACCAAGTTTTGTCAAAATAGAAAGGATCAACTAGGTTTCTTGGGTTGATTTATCAACACTATGTCCCTTTAGATAAAGGAGGAGGGACTTGAACTTCATAAATAATTCTTCGATGTTATCAAAGTTCCTTGGATCTAAGGAATTTAGCTCGACCTCAAGCATATGGCCTCTCATTTCATCATGTTTTCCAAAGAGATCATCCAAATTTGTCCAAATCTCATCCAGTCTCGTACAATATTCAATGTGAAATAGAGGGTTGGGGGACATAGACACGTAGAGGAGGTTTTAATTCTCATCCATGTGGTTGAGATACCTATTCTTATTGAAAACATAAGTTGGCTAAATCTTTGTCACCATAGTAATCAGGTACAAGCCTCTACATATTAGTTGATGCAAAATTTTCATCTTTGACTCAAAGTAGTTATGAGGCATGACAAGTATTTTCATTGATCAATCCATCTTCTCTGGATACATCTTCCTCTTGTACCTGCAAATAGAAATGCTTGTGCACTTTCTCCTAGAAATCAAGGTTCTAATACCATGTGAAATTTTCACAAGGAACCTAGATAGTAGAAAATGAACACAAGCGAGAAGAGATGAGAGTATAATGAAATAATTGTATTAATTGTTGAGTAAAATGGTAAAATACACATGATATAATATATATGGCTAAGTGAAGTCTCCATAGTAGTGATCTAGAGATATCTGGACACTCACTGATAGAAATTGAAGTAATTTTCCACCTAATCCTAGTTAATTGGTCCATGCAATCATTAGTTAATCGAGTCACACATGTGGAGTGAGAGAAACACATGAAATCACAATATTTTCACCCTCTTGGACACATGCATGAGATATGCGCACTCGTGGTGATGAAACCAAGGTGAACATACAATTATTGGTGATAAAAATAAGGTTTCCATGTATGAGTGACTTCCACTAGTCTAATTGATGTGTAACTAACTCTAAACTCAAGAGAATGTGGTGCCCTCATCTAGGGGAGAATATGTCTAACCAGGGGCACCCTCAACATAGATTAGTAAACCTATATCCTTAATAATTTCAATCATAAATGTTTTGTTTCAAACCTATTCATACAAAAATCAGATTTCACAAGTATGATATTCTTCTCATAATGTTTATCTCTTTCATGTGGTAGAACATAGTCTTCATTATATACTTACACTCGTCTCCATATCCAAGACCATCCCACCTACAATATGAACTTTCAATCAACCAAACAACTATAATTTTTCAAGCATATATTCCTTTATTTGAAGAATTTACATCAACCTAGAAGTCATTTCAAATATACATACAGATTTCATGAATTCACTGCACGGATTCTAACCATATTTTCATACCAATATCAGCTAGCCACATAATAATCTTATGTAAACTTTGTAAATTGCATCCTCTACTTCCTTGATTTCTATCACCACACTCATGATTCAATTCTTCTTTCTTCAAAAAAATATATAAATAATTCTTTACCTACAAACATCATGCCCATAATAAATTTCAAGTCACGGGCATAAAAATATTGTTGGCCACTTCAACTTAGTTCCAAATATTTTGATCCAACAACCTCATTAAAAATTTCAAAATATTGCATGACCTACACTTCATTTTCCAATGAAGAAATTTCTCTGAGTTTCTTTTCATACAAAGGTTGCATTGTGCTGAAAGACTAGAGAAGTTTGAATCACTTACGAAAGATGTCACCCATAAGCCTAAAAAATCCCAAGAGATACCTCAAAAAAAAGACCAAAAATTTATTTACTTGGTTAGGGTGTGAAAATGTAGACTACTAGGCTTCAAAGTATTCCAAATCTTTGTCGAAGGCCACATAAATTTTCTAGTATCCAAATTAGATAAGAATCCTAACATAAGACAACTAAATATTCATGCAACTCAAAAATGTGTGCAATCGTCAAATCAATAATTGCAGCTTTTAATCTACCAAGAGTTTTAAGATATTCATCTTCATATCTTTTTTTCTAAGACATTTTGTTGAAGGAATCCTTTTTTTAATCATGTGGCCTTATCACTCTTCCCATTTGCATTATCCCTTTTTTAATCTCAATATTGTCATAATATTATCCTCTCTCTTATCCTAGATGAAGTCTTTACAATTGCAAATATATTCCCAAATATGTCCTTCTAACATGTCTACAGGGAAAGGAATGTCAAGGTGGACTCCTTATATAAAGAAGTTTATTTCATGGCTCACTGGCAGTGACAAATCTTAGAGTTAAAGGACAGACAAAGTTTTGAGTATTACCACTAGCCATTTATAGAGCAGATTTGACCAGACAGGGTTCTTCAACAAGTCTTGTTTCTTTTTTCATTGGCTCATGGATCTTATAGTGTTTATTTTGCCTCTGTGTTGGAATAAGGTTTTTATTAGCTACTATATTGGGAGAGGGCTCTCATTTCCTCATAGAGATCAGTCACAATTTTTTTTTTAGAGTTTTAGAGTTCTTTTTTATGCAGACTCATTAGAATCATGTTAAAACAAGAAGTCCATTTGCAGTTTTTGTGTAGAGTTTTTTGGGATCCTTTTTTGTGGACTTTGTACTCAGCCTATGATGCTAACTATTTTGATGGCTTTAAGCCAAAGGAATTAAAAGCATGCCCCTACATGCATTCTTCATAATGTAAATTATATATATATTAATAAAATTACACTTTTTCCTTCGAAATAAAAATATTTATTAACCAATTTCATGATCGCGTGATGTTCCATCTTTAATTAAAGGAAAACAAAACATTTTTCTTGAAAAATATGCAAATTATATTTTTTTAATAAAACAAATTTAAAAATGAACCTAAAAACAGAATAAAATCTAAATGTTTAAAGGAAAAAAATTTAAAAATGAACATTAAAAAAATTAAAACATAAAATGTAAAAACAAAACCATTGAAAACACAATATTTTTTTAAAAACAATCTAAAATTAAATTTAAAATAAAAAATTTAATTAAAAAAAAAACTTAAATATAATTTTAACCAAAAAATAAAAATTAAATAAATCATATAAAAAAATAATATGATGATGATGATGATTAACGTCCACTAAGACCGAATTGGTCTATTGGACCTTAAGAGGGTAAGTGATTACTTGTGATTCTTTAGAATTTTGTTTCTGTGCTTTAAAAGCATTAAGAGAAGCTTTCCAAGATCACCATACTTTTGTTGAGTTAAGAGGTTGGGAAGGTTGGTAGTGTGACAAATATTTTGAAAATGAGATCTAATATGGGTATAGGCTGGACAACCTAAGAGAAAGTGTTTTTCATCTTCAACCCTCTTAGTGTCACAAAGGTGACACACTCTTTTATCCCATGGTGTTTTGGGAATTGACTGACGACCAGTTTCACTATGGAGCTCGTGAGAATTTGTTCTTATCTTAGCAATGCTTATTCTTTTCTTTACACTTGGAAAAATAGATAGATAATTTTGATCTTCTAGATTAGGGTTGATTACATCCTTATAATACCTTAATTTTGTTTTTTCCTCTAACTCTTTATCACACCACATTTTCTCCTTAAATTTTGATTTGACTTTTTTTCTAATAGTATCTTTATTATGCAAAATGGTGTTTTCCATGATTCCCCAATAGTTTAGCCAAGACCGGGCATCTTTATGCCATCCTCGCTTGAGTCGATGGTGGTTATGACTCGATTTTGAATCAATTTTAGGAATCCTCTTGTCTTCCATGTTGCTTAACCTGTTCTTATACATTAGGTATCTAGTCATAGCCATGCTCTCAATGGGAGAGTGGCTTGTTTCTAAGAGGAGGATGTGATAGGGCATATTTCCTTTAATTTTGAGATTATAGGTTATAAAATTATTTTGTATTTGCTCTATCTTTCTACAGGATTCACGAGAGATACTACAGCCCCAGACTTCACATCCATAAAGAGTAGCAAGTGTAACAAGAGTATCAAAGAGGAGTTTCTTCTTATCCCAACTCCAAAGATCAGCTGATTTACAATTGTTTTCAAGCCCATAATAAGATTTTCATCCCCCAATAATCCTTTTCTCAATGCTATAATTACAATTAAGCTTGTGGTGAATATCAATTCCAAGATATTTGTATGAAGTCACTTCCTCCAAGTTGTTTTTTTCATATACAAAGGTATCATAAGGGATATTATTGGATTTAATAATCATGACCTTAGTCTTACCAGTATTAACAGTCATACCCATATTGGAGCAAAAATCCTTGAGGATTCTTAGTTGGTTTTCAAGATCAAGGGGACTCATTGCCCTAAGAACGATATCATCAACATAAAGAAGAATATTGATGACTATACCAGTGAGAGTAGGGCTGACACAACTTACTTTTTCCAAGCAATCTTCTAACTTGTCAATGTATATGCCAAAGAGGGTTGGGGACAAGGGAAAACCTTGTTTGACTCTGATATTGAAGTTAATCTCTTTTGAACAGCCCTCATTTTTTTTAAACTTAGCAATAACATTCTCATAAATCCTTATTGCAGCAGCCCTCAACGCGAGAGGCACTTTTATCTCTTCCAACCTATTCCAAAGATTTTTCCTAGGAACCATGTCAAAAGCTTTTTTAAGGTCAACAAAAAGATTGGTTTTGGTATTGTGAAACTCCTCTGCAATGATTCTAAAGGTAACAAGATGGTCCACAGTTGAATGATATCTCCTAAACCCAGCCTGGCCTTTAGCTCTTTTGCCATTACTTTCTATCCAAAGGCTAATCTTCTTTTCCAAGATAATTCCATAAAGTTTGGCTAAAATTGGGCTAATCATAATGGTCCTATAATTAGAGGGAATGTCTTTATCCCCATTTTTAAAAATAGGAACAATGAGGCTTTGCAACTAGGGTTTAGGGAAGCCATGCTTGACTGCTAAATTGAAGATCTTTTGTATGTGAGGGATAAGTATTGGCCCTCTGATTTAAAATTTTCAGCTTGGTAGCCTTCATTGTCCTTAGCTTTCCCATTTGCAAGCCGCTTAACCCCGAACTCTATGTCATCTAAAGAAAAAACTTCTTCCTTTGTAGGGACAATAGGAATGGTGTCCATGGAATTAGGGAACTCGTAAAGACTTTTGAGGTAGCAATTCTAGTCCCTTAAGGGAATCCTATTATTTTCTTTAGTATTGCGTTTTATAATTTGGCTTCAAAACTTCTTAGGATCCATCTTATATAGTTGTGAATGTTGCTCTTGCCTTTTATTGATATAGTACCTTTTTTTCCTTTTAATTAGGACTTTGTACATATTGATCTTATCGATTTTTAAGGACTCATTAGAAGCATCCTTAATGGTTTTCCTAGAAATTTTACATTCTTTATCATACCAAGGTTTGGTCGTTCTATTATTCTTTTTATAGGACACCTCGAAACAGAACTTGTTAACAGAAGTGGAAAGGGTAGTTGTAAAATTATGATAGAGTTCTTCAATGTTGTCCTTATAAGTTAGGATAGTTAATTTACTATTTAAATCCTTTAAGAAAATGTCAACTTTACTTTTGTCAAACCAAAAATTCCTTTGATTATCATAATTCTCTTCAATGTTGCTCCTATGCATGGAAAAGTTTAGAGTTAGGGTTAAAGGTTTATGATCAGAGTCAGGCTCATGGTCATTTAAAAGGTCAAAAGTTTATATTTGGTTGGAAACAGGGATATCATAAATCACATAATCTACAACACTACTACCTAACCCATGAATACAAGTCATGTGGTTGGAGTTTGGCCACTTCATTACTCTATTGCAAATTATATAAACTAA
>JASDQU010011919.1:3443-23607 GCA_032191745.1 Picea mariana
CACATGTCTTTCATCCTCTATTAGCGCCTTCCACTCTTTCTCGAAAACCATGGGAGGGCACTTGTGCTTTAGGTCTATTTGCAATTTATCCCTATACTGGGCCCTGGTGTATTTTAAATTCTCACCAGCTAACTTTGTAACCACTTTCTTGTTGAAAGTGTTGCCGAACAAGTTCACCATGTGATCTATTAAATCATCGTTTATTTTGCTATCTTGGCCATTCAACCGTGTGCAAATGGTGGGGCCAAACAACTCCAATGCTTTGTCATGTAAGTTTCTATAGAAAACATTGTTTCCTACAGTAACGTGTTATCCATTAATCAATTAATAATCTAAACAAATGTCCATTTAAATTTCATTAAAAAAATGAATCAATTAATGGAACAATTACCTGCAATCTTCTGAATCTTTATCGGAACACATGTGTCATCCACCAGAAAGGTGACATCTAATGATCCGGTGCTTTTAATTCATTCTGCTCCATGCAGAATAGTATTGTAACATCCCTCTGTGGTGCACTGAGCGAACCTATTCTTTGAGGACACTTGCTCGCAAGTGATCTGGATTATTATGATATTAAAACATTTGACTTTGATTATGATGCATCATGGGTAGATGACATGTTTTTTTACTACAATGACATAGATAGGTGCTATTGACTCGATTTTACTGAGTGTGCAGGGTTTTGAACCTTGAGGATGCATAGGCATCGATGGAACCTCTTGGACTCCTGATCGAGTCAGGGAGTGTGCTATTGGGGTTTGATTGATTTACTGTGATATTAGTACATTTGATTAGATGATATGATGTGGATATGTTCTGACATGATTTGTTGATGATACAGGCTGATGATAGCTTGTCGACCAGACTCACATATGGAGTAAAGGCGCCACACATGACTACCAGAGAGTTTGATGGAGAGGTGTGGATAGCAGCCCTGCCATAGCCTACTAGCACTCCCGCCGTGGCTCGAACTGTAGGTTAACGATTACCTAGTTTGAGAGGACCCACAATGTCTTGAGGGCAGACTGCGAAAGTCGTTCACGATGATTCTAAAGGGCACGCAATAAGGCGGGGTCCTTATTCCTTAGAAGCCCTTAGTCTCCCACAAGTTCACCTGGCGGAGTGTTGACTCCAGAGGTTATTGATGTCTACCAGTCATTCAAGAGCCGAGTGGCACCCTTGGAGCACGTGGTGCATCCTGAAGGGCACATTGTGCAAAAGAAACAAAAGAGGCGAGTGGCACCCTTGGAGCACATGGTGCATCCTGAAGGGCTCGTCGCGCAAAAGAAACAAAAGAGGCGAGTGGCACCCTTGGAGCATGTGGTGCATCCTGAAGGGCACATCGCGCAAAGGAAACAAAAGAGGCGAGTGGCACCCTTGGATCACGTAGTGCGTCCTGAAGGGCACGTCGCGTTGATGATGATGGAGGTATGAACCTAGATGGACCTAAGACAATTAACACATTAAGAAATTTTTAAACAACTTCCCTAATTAAATATCACCCAGTTCAGAATCTAAGTCCTAAGTCTAAAACTTTGCTAGGGGTAAAAATTTTGTCTACCCCTGAGAAAACATCTTTAAAAATTTAAAATAGTAAAATTTAAAATAAAAACCATTTAAGTAATAATTTTGGTCTTCATAAATTTTTGGGTTAAAATGAAGAGAGTAAGAAATTAATTAAAAGATGTGGATATAAAATATAAAAGAATAAATTAATTATTTTTAATGTTTGATAGTTTAAAAAGATGTTGAATTAATAATAAAAGGAAAAAGGGGTTAAATTGCAACTGTCGTTTTTAGCTCTAATAAAAAGGGGAAAGAGGGAAATTATAACATTTAGGAAACTAGGAAATGAAGGCAACTTAAAAAGCGAAAGAGGGGAACTCATGGTAAAAAGAGGGAAACCAACTTAGTAAAGAATCTGCATTTAAGAAACTTCCAATTTTGAACTGATTTAGCAATTTCTTTTAGGGAAAGCCTTTAAAACATGTGAGGGAATCTAGGGACACCTAGGAGTGATTTTAGGAGTAATCCTAGGTGGGTGAGGGAATTGGGACAATTAATAAATTAAAGAAAATAATTATTGGAGGAAAGTGGGGGATGGATGACACTTGTATGAAGAAGAATTTTTTGAAGATTGTTATTAAAACTTAAATTAAATGAATTTAGGGAAAGAATGGAAGTTCTAAAACTCTATAAAAGAGAGGGAGGAGAAGGAATATGGGGATCGGTTATTAGCATAACGTTACGTTGCTGGATTAGTGACTTGACTGATTTACTTATGGGAGTTGGGATTTCCCAGCTCGAAGAGGAGTGGTAGCTTGGCCTTGCGAGGCAAGTGAGAAGCTAGACATAACATCTGGATAGTGTGTGGCCCCTTTGCAGCTCGGGGGGCTAAGGGGGAAGCAGAGTACCCCTAGCGTTGGCTGGGAGGTACGGGTGAGGTCTCGACGGTCGACGAGCAGGAGAGGCACAGAGCGCGCGGACGTCATTCGAGGCGGGCGATAAGGCCATGGTATGCTCTTTTATTTGGTAGAGTAGAATGCATATTTGTTTACTTCAGCAATTATAATTGTATTATGGTAAAAATGTTAAATCAGTTGTCGTAGTTCTGTAATCGATGGAAAAATAATCTATACTTCATCTATTGTATCTGTATCATTAAACGTCCACCTCTGTGGCTCATCCTTGGTTGATTGTGGGTCTTGACTGATGTGAACCCGTACTTATTCTGCGTTTAATGATGTGTCTGCGGGTTACTTAATTCCTTGTGTTGTATGATAATCCCGACGTTGATGGTCCCAACCAAGATAAGATGAATATCGTTCGGTTTATAGTGATTTTTATATTTATTGAGTGACTATTGAATCCATAGTTATGACTGTGATATTCATGGATACATGTGTTTTTCTTACCAATAGAAATTACATTCTGAATTATTGACGAACTATTAAATCAAATATGGGTAAATATAGACCCGCGATTCTGGGTTTAGTCTACGATTCCTTCCTGGTTAATGAAGAGTTTGGGGCACTAAGCTCTGCGCGTCTATGTCTGTTTCGCTTTTCATAACCCATCTTTATCTGAAGTATTGATCAGTGTAACCTTTTCCTATTGACTTGCAAAAAAAAACTTGTTGATGATCAATCGTGATGAAATTTGAAGTTGCCTTTCATATTTTGTGTATCTGAATACATATTTGATTTAGATGTAATAGTTGTTACATCAATTTGGGGTACTATATTTTGCTTGCTAAATTAATATGAATTTATTTGGTTTTCATGCTGCTTGGGCCTGTTTTTTGTCAAGCAATTTGTTGTGATAGGGAAACTAAATTTCTTCAAAGGCAATGCAGTGTTCTTGATCCTTCCTTTACTCTTATCGGCCTTCTTGTGCCTCACTGTCTCTCTGGCAGAGACTCGTTTTCATTTCATGCGCTCCTTCTGTTTCTTTCATGGAGACACTTTTCGCACTCCCAATCGACACTCTTACTTCTCTTATTTTTGCAGTTGTCAAGATGTTCGTTTCACTCCCATTGTTCGATTAGATCACCGTACGTATTTTTTTTCCATTTGAAAATTAGTGGAGATGCTCATAGCATGCTCGATGTTCACTTATATCATTGTTCTTTTGTAGTCACTAATGGACATTGACATCTAATGGTATTTGTTATTTTCCAGCCTTACTAATCACACCCTCCATGAATAAGTCTGATTATGGACAAATTAATTGCCTCGGCTTTTGGGTACAGTCTCTAAATTTTTAAACTACTTGTCAGAGCCATCGGTAGCGATGGAATCATAAACCTGCCAACAACTAATCATGCTCTCCCTTTTTGGCATACAACGATTTTGCAAATTTCGAACCCCGCCTAAAAAATTTCCAACGACTTTACTGGTAGCCTATCTCCTTAAATGCTTGACAGAATCTAGCAGAGGTGACAGTCGTTTGGTAGTGAGATTAATGGCAGTAAATTCTTCGTCTGACTCTTAAATGTTTAGACCCACCCCTCCACTTGTTCACCTTCCTGTTGGGACAAATCTACACCAGTGCGTGAGCTAAGTTGCCTTGTATTTCTTTTATTTGAAAAAGCTAAACGTATGCCTATGGCGACACCTAGAATCGAGCACCTCATTTAAGACAGCCTAAGTCTGAATTTAAATTGGGCGCTTTAATTGGAGAGAATCCTCATGTTTTAATAAATCGTGATTTATTCGGAGCCTTATTTCCTCAATAAGACAGGATTTTATGACAAATATATAGAGATGTAAGATTTTTGATTCCATTTATTGAATGAAGAATGATCATGATAGGGTATAGCAATCAAAGGTTAATTACTTGTTTAATCTTATTCTTAAGTTTTCTTTTCACTATTGTATCAATTTCATTATTGACTGTACTTTAGGGTAAACTATTTTATTAATATTATTTTTAAGTTTTATTATCTAATGTGGAATAACTTATTGATATATTTATAACCAAAATTCGGTAATGGTGATTTATTGTTGAAAAATAATGTTCTGTTGCTAGTGGTATAATTCTGTTGATATGAAATTTAAAATGACCTAATTTTTATTTAAAATGTTAAATTGAATAATCTTGAACCCTGAATAAATGATTATTATTAATATCAAACCTTAACCATAATATGGTGAGGGCTTGACTCTTATTTCCTGCTTGTTAAAACAATGTCCTTGAAAGTATTATTGGGTGATAATAATTGTAATATTTACCATGAGACCAAAAAAGAAAAAAAATTACTTGTATTTTGGTGAGTTTTAAATTTATGATTTATCCATTGAATAAATGAGAACTAATTGAATAGCGTAGATCAGTCAACACGATTTGGTTCAATAACTCACTATATAGATTCTCTACATTTCATTAATTAAATAAAATATATATTCTTTTTATTCTTCATAATGAATGTCATATTATGTTCATGCTCACTTATACTCAAGTATTGCTAATTGATTGTTAGGGATAGTATAGTATATATGCCTTGAAAGTTTTTAAATTTTTATTCTCTTGCTAAATTGTATTTAAATATTGCTTAACAGATGGATGATTCATAGGAGATTATTTTATTTGCACCATGATTGTATGGACGGTCTTGGGGTAGTGACTTCATCTGCCACTAAAAGGGTAATTTGTTGAACTTACTAGTGGATTAGTAATCGAATTCTCTTGTACCTTGGAATTTGTGTGATGTACGATTGATTCAAGGAAGACTTCGCGCACTGATTATCGTTGATGTTATTGTCTTAGCATATTTAGTTGGTCTGTATTATGTTGGGTTAGCGGTATGTAGACACCTCCACGTTCCTCAGAAAAGTCGCCAGCCCTGAGACCTTAAATGGTTAAAATCGATGGGAACCTGGGCTTGAGCGTTGCTTATGTGTCTTAGAGTTCCTAACCATTGCAGGTTAGGATGGATGGGTAGATAGTCTTATTTTTAGTTGATTGATTGTCGTTCATTGCATGCAGATACTTGATGTGCGTCTTAGGTCGTCATGTTGTGTTCGTCATTGTATGCGTCTTGTTCGTCGTCATATGGCGACACAGAGTCAAATGTATTTATTATCCTAGTACACATGCGCACACACACACAAAAAAAAATAATACTTGCACTTGTTAAGAGGTTGGTCATCATAACGAGGAGGTTCATTACATATGGTATCAGAGCCAGGTTCGACCCGTGACTTGGGATCGCTACGACTTTCGTTGACATGATTGGTCTATACTGTTGCTAATCGAGTTGATTATGTGCATGAAGGTAATCATGGTTAGAGGACGCCCCGGAGGTAGACGACGAGGTGCTAGGGGAGGAGGCACAACGCCTCCAGTAGAATCCACACCTGAGGGGTCTAACCCCCAGGGAGACGAGCAGGTTCTCGGACAGGATCAGATAGCAGTTGGTGATGTAGTTGAGATGATGAGATTTTTTTAGTGCATGTCTGAGGCACTGATCAGCCATTTGGACAGAGATGAGGCCAGGGCACCGGCACCCGCTGAGGTTCCACTGCGCGCTTCGATCGGTACAGGTAGCATTCACCGTGAACTCGAGAAGGTCAAATTTCCCGAGTTCTTTGGTGCCCCGGACAGCGCAGCCGCTGAGGCATGGTTGGAGAACATGGCGATGTGATTCGCACTTCGCAATTATACCTCCAACATGAAGGTCCACATGGAGGTATTTCAACTGAAGGGGATAGCTCTTCTATGGTGGAAGATGCTCCTACCGCAGCTGAACATGGTCGTCGAAGACATGTCATGGGAACTTTTCGAGGAACAGTTCTGAGAGAGGTACCTTTCAGAGGAATTCATTGAGTGTCAGCTCAATGAGTTCAATGCCTTACGACAGGGAGGTTGTACGGTGCCTGAGTATGAGGCTCATTTTATGGAGTTTCTCCGGTATGATCCACACCTTAACACTGAGAAACTTAAGGTTAATAGGTTCGTATTCGGCCTTAACGATAGCCTGTGTGCAAAGCTCAGGATTTTGATGCCTCAAACCTCGCACGATGTCGTCCAGAAGGCCCTCATAGCAGAGGAGGAGCTTGTTAGTGGGGGTCATACTAGGACTCCAGTGAGACCAGCAGGGCAGGTTTCAAGTGGAACACAGTGATACCAGACACCAGCGAGACGTATGTCGGGATACCGTGGCTTCCAGAGGGGATCCACTTTCACTACACCTCAATGACCGACGCCTCAGCAGCAGACACATTATCAGGGACCACAACATCAGCAACAACATCGTCCGCAGCAGTAGCAGTTTAGGCCTGTTCAACAGAACAGACCAGGGTTCCAGGCCAGTGGGCCATCATCTTCTACTTCAGGTACCGGGAATACTGGGCTGAAGAAGGGGTGTTGGACGTGTGCGGAGCCACACTACCAGCGTGACTGTCCTATGGAGAGGACCAGAGCGATCAGATCAGCAGGACCCACTACTGTGGGAGATATGGGCAAGGCCCATCAGATTCATGCAATGGTGAATAACCGTCAGGCAGAGCATCAATCGACTGTGCTCAAGACGACAGGTACCATCGATGACCAGACCCTTAGTGTTTTGATAGATCCTAGTGCTACCGAGAGTTTCATTTCTGGTGTAGCGCTAAAAAGGATTAAGGTAAAGGTAGTCAAACGGGACGAGTTTAGCTTTGTAGAGATGGCTTCGTGAGCCAAGCAGAAGGTTGGAGGAAAGGTTAGGGATTGTGTCCTTAACTTGGGAGAGTTTTTCACAAGGGCCAACCTATACGTCATGACCCTAGGATCTTATGATGTCGTGATTGGTATGGACTGGTTGGAATCACATGAGGCGATACTCAATTGTAAGATGAAACGGTTGAGCTTTGTCGATAAGGAGGGACAAAGACGTGTGATTGTAGGGTGGAACCAGGGAGTTTCCCTGAGTTTCATCTCTTCCTTACAACTACGAAAAAGTATGCGCAAGGGGTGCAAGCTTTATGCTATCCTTGCATTAAATGAGAAGGGAGTAGTGGAAGGTATAGAACACCTTTCGGTGGTGAGAGAGTTCAAGGACATATTTCCAGAGGAGTTACCTAGGATGTCGTCAGAGAGGATATTGGAGTTTACCATAGACCTGAAACTAGGGCCTGAATCGATAACAAGAACAACTTATTGGATGTCGACCCCGGAGTTACAAGAGTTGAAAATGCAACTGAAGGATTTGCTAGACCTGGGACTAATACGTCCTAGTGTGTCACCGTGGGGTGCACCTGTTATTTTCATATGAAAGAAGGATGGATTGTGGAGGCTTTGCATTGACTATTGTCAAATGAACAAGGCTACAATTAGGAATCCGTGTCCATTGCCAAGAATTGATGATCTGTTCGATCAAATGAAGGGTGCAGTGGTGTTCTCCAAGATTGATTTGTGATCTGGGTATCACCGGTTACGGATCAAGGAGGGTGACGTCCCTAAGACCGCCTTTAAGACAAGATTTGGATATTACGAATTTATTGTTTTACCATTTGGACTGACAAATTCCCCAAGAGTATTTATGAGTTTGATGAACAGGGTGTTCCACGAGTACTTGAACAAGTTCATCCAAGTGTTCAGTGATGATATTTTGATTTACTCTTGTACGAAGAAGGAGCATGATGAGCACTTGCGCTTGGTACTACATTGTCTGCGAGAGAACAAATTGTATGGGAAGTTGTCCAAATGCTCATTTTATCAATCGAAGATTCATTACATAGGGCATGTCATCTCCGACGAAGGCATTGTCGTGCATCCAGCCAAGGTCGAGGCTATTATGGAATGGCCTGCACCGATAAATGTCATGGAAGTGTTTAGATTTATGGGTTTAGTAGGATACTATCGACGGTTTGTCGAGGGATTTTTGAAGATAGCAAATCTGATCACGGAATTGCATAAGAAAAACAAGAAGTTTGATTGGACCGAGAAATGCGCGGAAGCATTTCAGAGGCTTAAGGAGTTGTTGACAACAACACCAATACTAAAGGTCCCTGACATGGACGCGGACTTCTTGGTATGCACTGACACATGCAAGGAAGGTTTAGGCGGAGTCTTGATGCAAGATGGATGAGTGATTGCTTACATTTCGAGGAAACTGAGAAGGCATGAGGAGAACTACGCGACACACGATTTGGAGTTATTAGCCATCATATATGCCTTGAAGGTTTGGAGACACTACCTTTTTGGATAAAAATCTGAACTAAAGACTAATTATTGTGGACTACAGCACATTTTTACACAAAGCGACCTGAATGCGCGACAACGGCACTGGTCAAAATTTCTTAGCGAGTACGACTTCGAGATTACTTACATAAAAGGAAAAGTGAACCTAGTGGCGAATGCTTTGAGTTAGAGGCCATGCATCTTTTCGATGTTGCCTCTTCAGACTGATCTACGTGAAAAGATTCTAACTTTACAACATGACGACAACTGGTAAAAAGAGGTCGAGGGTTTTATCAGCCAAAACACAATGATGGTACCACGATATGAGGGATTTTCATTTGATAGAAATGGTTTATTGAGGTTTAAAGGTCAGATTTACGTGTCGCCAAACGAAAAACTAAGGATGTTGATCCTGAGCGAGGCTCATAGAGTAGTTTACATGGCTCATCCGGGAGTCACGAAGATGAGGGCAGACCTTAAATCCTTATTCTTATGGAAGGGAATGAAGGTTGACATAGTCAACTATGTGGCCAGATGTCTAGAGTGTCAACTGGTAAAGGCTGAACACAGACACCCAGTAGGATTACTTCAACCACATGCCATTCCGGAATCGAAATGGGAGGTTATTTCGATGGATTTTATTGTTGGATTGCCACTGATGGCAAGGAGACATGACTCGATTTTCATAGTATTAAACACTCTGACGAAGAGTGCTCACTTTATTCCTGTGTGTACGACGTATCAGGCACCTGACATAGCTAGAGTTTTCATCAGTGAGATTGTGAGGCTACATGGCATGCCTAAGAAGATTATATCCGATCGAGGATCTGTGTTTACTAAACGATTTTGGACGAGTTTCTAAGAGGCCTTGGGAACCCAACTTAACTTTAGTACTACGTATCACCTAGAGACTGACGGGCAGACCGAACAAACGAACCAAACCTTGGAAGACATGTTGCGCATGTATGTGATGGACCAACAAAAGCATTGGGAAGAATTCTTTCCACAAATAGAGTTTGCTTACAACAACAGTTACCAGAGCACCATTAAGATGGCGCCTTTCAAGTTTCTTTACGGGTGACAGTGTCGGATGCCCTTGAGTTGGGATCGGCTTGAGGATAGGGTCCTGGTGGGACCAGAAGTGATCCAAGAAATGGAGGATCAAATGCAAACCATAAGACAAAAGATTAAAGAAGTTCAGGATCAACAGAAAATTTATGTCGATGCACACCATGTCGACCATAGTTACGAGGTCGGCGACCAAGTCTTCTTGTAGGTTAAACCACACAAGAGTTCAATCAAGTTTAGGAAGGGATATAAACTCCCTCCTAGGTTCATGGGACCTTTCTAGATTGTGGAGAGAAAGGGGCCCGTGGCCTATCGACTAGCGTTGCCTGATTCTTTGAGGCGTATGCATGATGTTTTTCATGTATTTGTTTTAAGACATTATATTAGTGATCCTACACATGTGATTGACATGAGTTCCTTGCAAGTATCAGACGAGAGAGCGCTCACGGCTGAGCCGGTCCGCATATTAGATCATCGCGTTCGACAGTTACGACGTCGAACGGTAGATCGGGTCAAGGTCAAGTGGGACATTTATAGTCCACACTCGGCGACCTGGGAGGATGCATATGATATGCGCCAACAGTTTCTATTTTTGTTTGATAGTTAGACATATGATACTGTGATACACTTTATTTTCGACATTTATACTGTGAAACTTCGGGATGAAGTTTAGACCAAGAGGGGGTGTATGTAACATCCCTCTCTGGCGCACTGAACAAACCTATTATTTAAGGACACTTGCTCGCAAGTGATCCAGATTGTTATGATATTAAAACATTTGACTTTGATTATGATGCGTCATGGGTAGATGACATGTTGTTTTACTACATTGACATAGACATGTGCTATTGACTCGGTTTTACTGAGTGTGCAGGGTTTTTAACCTTGAGGATGCAGAGGCATCGATGGAACCCCTTGGACTCTGGATCGAGTCAGGGAGTGTGCTATTTGGGTTTGATTGATTTACTGTGATATTAGTACATTTGATTAGATGATATGATGTGGATATGTTCTGACATGATTTGCTGATGATGCAGGCTGATGATAGCTTGTTGACCAGACTCACATATGGAGTAAATGGGCCACACATGACTACCAGAGAGGTTGAGGGAGAGGTGTGGACAACAGCTCTGCCACAGCCTACTAGCACTCCCGCCGTGGCTCGAACTGTAGTTTAACAATTACCTAGTTCGATAGAATCGACGATGCCGTGAGGGCAGACTGCGACAGTCGCTCACGATGATTCTAAGGGGCGCGCAATAAGGCGGGGGCCTTATTCCTTAGAATCCCTTAGTCTCCCACAAGTTCACCTGGCGGAGTGTTGACTCCAGGGGTTATTGATGTCTACCAATTAGTCAAGAGGCAAGTGGCACCCTTGGAGCATGTGGTGCATCCTGAAGGGCACGTCGCACAAAAGAAGAAAAAGAGGCGAGTGGCACCCTTGGAGCGTGTGGTGCATCCTGAAGGGCATGTCACGCAAAAGAAACAAAAGAGGTGAGTGGCACCCTTGGAGCACGTGGTGTGTCCTGAAGGGCACGTCGCGCAAAGGAAACAAAAGAGGCGACTAGCACACTTGGAGCACATAGTGCATCCTGAAGGGCACATCGTGTTGATGATGATGGAGGTATGAACCTAGATGGACCTAAGATAATTAACACATTAAGAAATTTTTAAACAACTTCCCTAATTAAATATCGCCTAGTTCAGAATCTAAGTCCTAAGTCTAAAACTTTTCTAGGGGTAAAAATTTTGTCTACCCTTGAGAAAACATCTTTAAAAATATAAAATGGTAAAATTTAAAATAAAAACCATTTAAGTAATAATTTTGGTCTTCATAAATTTTTGGGGTAAAATGAAGAGAGTAAGAAATTAATTAGAAGTTGTGGATATAAAATATAAAAGAAGAAATTAATTATTTTTAATGTTTGATAGTTTAAAAAGATGTTGAATTAATAATAAAAGGGAAAAGGGGTTAAATTGCAACTGTCGTTTTTAGCTCTAATAAAAAGGGGAAAGAGGGAAATTATAACATTTAGGAAACTAGGAAATGGAGGTAACTTAAAAAGCAAAAGAGGGGAACTCATGGTAAAAAGTGGGAAACCAACTTAGTAAAGAATCTGCATTTAAGAAACTTCCAATTTTGAACTGATTTAGCAATTTCTTTTAGGGAAAGCCTTTAAAACCTGTGAAGGAATCTAGGGACACCTAGGAGTGATTTTAGGAGTAATCCTAGGTGGGTGAGTGAATTGGGACAATTAATAAATTAAAGAAAATAATTATTGGAGGAAAGTGGGGGATGGATGACACTTGTATGAAGGAGAATTTTTAGAAGATTTTTATTAAAACTTAAATTAAATGAATTTAGGGAAAGAATGGAAGTTCTAAAACTCTATAAAAGAGAGGGAGGAAAAGGAAGAGGGGGATCGGATGTTAGCATAACGTTACGCTGTCAGATTAATGACTTGACCGATTTACTTGTGGGAGTTGGGATTTCTCAGCTCGGAGAGGAGTGGTAGCTCGGCCTTGGGAGGTGAGCTGGGAGCTAAACGTACCAACCGGATAGTGTGTGGCCCCTTTGCAGCTCGGGGGGCTAAGGGGGAAGCAGAGTACCCCTAGCGTCGGCTGGGAGGTACGGGTGAGGTCTCAATGGTCAACGAGCGAGAGCGGAACAGAGCGCGCGAACGTCATTCGAGGCGGGTGATAAGGCCACGGTATGCTCTTTTATTTGGTAGAGTAGAATGCATATTTGTTTACTTTGGCAATTATAATTGTATTATGGTAAAAAAGTTAACTCAGCTATCGTAGTTCTATAATCGATGGAAAAATAATCTATACTTCATCTATTGTATCTATATCATTAAATGTCCACCTCTGTGGCTCATCCTTGGCTGATTGTGGGTCTTGACCGGTGTGAACCCATACTTATTCTCCATTTAATGATGTGTCTACGGGTTACTTAATTCCTTGTGTAGTATGATAATCCTGACGTTGATGGTCCTAGCCAAGATAAGATGAATATCGTTCGGTTTACAGTGATTTTTATATTTATTGAGTGACTGCTGAATCCATAGTTATGACAGTGATATTCATGGATACCTGTGTTTTTCTTACCAACAAAAATTAGATTCTGAATTACTGACGAACTATTAAATCAAATATGGGTAAATATAGACCCGCGATTCTGGGTTTAGTCTACGGTTCCTTCCTGGTTAATGCAGAGTTTGGGGCACTAGGCTCTGCGCATCTATGCCTATTTCACTTTTCATAACCCAGCTTTATTTGGAGTATTGATCAGTGTTTCCCATCCTTCTTGGCAAGCGTAACCTTTTCCTGTTGACTTGCAAAAAAAATTTTTGTTGATGATCGATCGTGATGAAATTTGAAGTTGCCTTTCGGATTTTGTGTATCTAAATACAGTTGTGATTTAGATGCAATAGTTGTTACATCAATTTGGGGTACTGTATTTTTATTGCTAAATTAATATGAATTTATCTGGTTTTCATGCTGCTTGGGCCTATTTTCTGTCAAGCAAATTGTTGCGATAGGGAAACTAAATTTCTTCAGAGGCAATGCAGTGTTCTTGATCCTTCCTTTACTCTTATCAGCCTTCTTGTGCCTCACTGTCTCTCAGGCAGAGGCTCATTTTCATTTCATGCACTCCTTCTGTTTCTTTCATGGAGACACTTTTGGCACTCCCAATTGACACTCTTACTTCTCTTATTTTTGCAGTTGTCAAGATGTTCATTTCACTGCCATTGTTTGCTTAGATCACCGTACGTATTTTTTTTCCATTTGAAAATTAGTGGAGATGCTCATAGCATGCCCAATGTTCACTTATATCATTGTTCTTCTGTAGTCACTAATGGACATTAACATCTAATGGTAGTTGTTATTTTCTAGCCTTACTAATCACGCCCTCCATGAATAAGTCTGATTCTGGACAAATTAATTGCCTTGGCTTTTGGGTACAATCTCTAAATTTTTAAACTACTTGTCAAAGCCATCAGCGGTGATGGAATCATAGACTTGCCAATATCTAATCATGCTCTCCCTTTTTGGCATACAACGATTTTGCAGATTTAGAACCCCGCCTAAAAATTTTCCAACGACTTTACTGGTAGCCTATCTCCTTAAATGCTTGACAGAATCTAGCAGGGGTGACAGTCGTTTGGTAGTGAGATTAATGGCAGTTAATTCTTCGTCTGACTCTTAAATGTTTAGACCCACCCCTCCACCTGTTCGCCTTACTGTTGGGACAAATCTACACCAGTGTGTGAGCTGAGTTGCCTTGTATTTCTTTTATTTGAAAAAGCTAAACGTGTGCCTATGGCTGCGCCTGGAATCAAGCACCTCATTTAAGACAACCTAAGTCCAAATTTAAATTGGGCGCTTTAATCGGAAAGAATCATCATGTTTTAATAAATCATGATTTATTCGGAGCCTTATTTCCTCAATAAGACAGGATTTTATGACAAATAGATAGAGATGTAAGATTTTTTATTCCGTTTATTGAATGAGGAATGATCGTGATAGGGTATAGCAATCAAAGGTTAATTACTTGTTTAATCTTATTCTTAAGTTTTATTTTCACTACTGTATCAATTTCATTATTGATTGTACTTTAGGGTAAACTATTTTATTAATATTATTTGTAAGTTTTATTATCTAATGTGGAATAACTTATTGATATATTTATAACCAAAATTCGGTAATGGTGATTTATTGTTGAAAAATAATGTTCTGTTGTTAGTGGTATAATTCTGTTGATATGAAATTTAAGATGACCTAATTTTTATTTAAAATGTTAAATTGAATAATCTTGAACCCTGAATAAATGATTATTATTAATATCAAACCTTAACCATAATATGGTGAGGGCTTGACTCTTATTTCCTACTTGTTAAAACAATGTCCTTGAAAGTATTATTGGGTGATAATAATTGTAATATTTACCACGAGACCAAAAAAAATAAAATTTACTTGTATATTGGTGAGTTTTAAATTTATGATTTATCCCTTGAATAAATGAGAACTAATTGAATAGCGTAGATCAGTCAACACGATTTGGTTCAATAACTCACTATATATATTCTCTACATTTCATTAATTAAATAAAATATATATTCTTGTTATTCTTCATAATGAATGTCATATTATGTTCATGCTCACTTATACTCAAGTATTGCTAATTGATTGTTAGATATAGTATAGTATATGTGCCTTGAAAGTTTTTAAATTTGTATTCTCTTGCTAAATTGTATTTAAATATTGCTTAACGGATGGATGATTCATAGGAGATTATTTTATTTGCACCATGACTGTATGGACGGTCTTGTGGTAGTGACTTCATCCGCCACTAAAAGGGTAATTTGTTGAACTTACTAGTGGATTAGTAATCAAATTCTCTTGTACCTTGGAATTTGTGTGATGTATGACTGATTCAAGGAACACTTCACGCACTGATCATTGTTGATGTTATTGTTTTAGCATATTTAGTTGGTATGGATTATGTTGGGTTAGAGGGATGTAGAAACCTCCACATTCCTCAAAACAGTCGCCAGCCCTGAGACCTTAAATGGTTAAAATCGATGGGAACCTGGGCTTGAGCGTTGCTTATGTGTCTTGGAGGTCCTAACCATTGCAGGGTAGGACGGATGGGTAGACAGTCTTATTTTTAGCCGATTGATTGTTTTTCATTGCATGCAGATAGTTGATGTGCGTCTTAGGTCGTCATGTTGTGTTCGTTGTTGTATGCGTCTTGTTTGTCACCATATGGTGATGCGGAGTTGAATGTATTTATTATCCTGGTACACATGCGCACACACACACAAAAAAAATAATACTTGCACTTGTTAAGAGGTTGGTCATTGTAACGAGGAGGTTATTTTATTTTTCTATCTTGGTCATTCAACAGTGTGCAAATGGTGGGGCCAAACAACTCCAATGCTTTGTCATGTAAGTTTCTATAGAAAACATTGTTTCCTACAGTAACGTGTTATCCATTAATCAATTAATAATCTCAACAAATGTCCATTTTAATTTCATTAAAAAAATGAATCAATTAATGGGACAATTACCTGCAATCTTCTGAATCTTTATCGGAACACATGCATCATCCACCAGAAAGGTGACATCTAGTGATCCGGTGATTTTAATTTGTTCTGCTCCATCTAGAATAGTATCATGTGCACCTACACTATGTTCCTCTTCGAAGTCATCATGTGGAGTCCCAGGCTCTAGCTCATCATGCTCTGGCATGTCATGCCGGTCAAAATCACCCCGCTCATCAATGGATTCGAGGGGAACCTCAGGAGGCTCAAAAATCTTCACTTGCACTTTGCTATGTCGACCTTTTTTTTGCATTGGAACCTCACTTCTACCTATAGCAGTTGCAGGATCTACAGGTTCCCCATGCACGGGGTTTAAAAACTCCTACAAACATAAAACTTTTCTTTATCAGATCATATACAAAATATAAACTAAAAAACGGATATGAAATTGTCATAGCTAATAAAAATATGTAAAGATGCCACTTACCCCATAATTAGTTATTGTAGTTTGTAGCTCTACAATTCTTGCCCTATCCTCTTGTGTCAGGGGTCTTTTGCTAATCAAACCTAGATATTCCATGTCAGCCTTCTTCAAGGCCTTTGTTACAGTTGTCATTGGGTTTGTCGAATAATATATTTCATCCTCATCAATATCCTTTGTGGGAGCCTGGACCAATGTTTACACAATAAATCAATCAACAAAAGTTATGAAATTCACCTCTAACATTAAAAAAATGAAATATTGTAGTAATATCAGAAAAACAATAAAAAAATGTCAGAAATTTAGTTGTTGTAGTCATAAGTTGTTACTATATTTAACATTTACCTGGTGAGGCACTGCGGGTGCTTTTCCACGGTCACCCTGGAGAGATGTAACGGGTGAAAATTAGACACGTTCACCCTAAATAGAAGTTGAAACAATAAATCAATCAACAAAAGTTATGAAATTCATCTGTAACATTTAAAAAATGAAATATTGGAGTAATATCAAAAAAAAAAAATGAAATTTCATAAATTCAGTTGTTGTAGTCATAATTTGTTACTGTATTTAACATTTACCTGGTGAGGCACTGTGGGTGCCTTTCCACGGTCACCCTGGAGAGATGTAACGGGTGAAACTCAGACACGTTCACCCTGGACAAAAGTTGACACAATAAATCAATCAACAAAAGTTATGAAATTCACCTATAACATTAAAAAAATGAAATATTGGAGTAATATCAGAAAAATAAAATAATGAAATTTCATAAATTTAGTTGTTGTAGTCATAAGTTGTTACTGTATTTAACATTTACCTGGTGAGGCACTGCGGGTGCCTTGCCACGGTCACCCTAGAGAGATGTATCGGGTGATTTTCTACCACGGTCACCCTGGACAGATGTTGACACAATAAATCAA
This sequence comes from Picea mariana, assembly GCA_032191745.1. NCBI lineage: Eukaryota > Viridiplantae > Streptophyta > Pinopsida > Pinales > Pinaceae > Picea > Picea mariana. The sequence continues at coordinate 20,624 of JASDQU010011919.1, forward strand.
TCAATAAAAGTTAGAAAATTCACCTGTAACATTAAGAAAATGAAATATTGCAGTAATAACAGAAAAAAAAATAAAAATAATGAAATTTATGAAATTTAGTTGTTGTAGTCATAATTTTTTACTATATTTAACATTTACCTGGTGAGGCACTGCGGGTGCCTTGCCACGGTCACCCTGGAGAGATGTATCGGGTGATTTTCTACCACGGTCATATTGGACAGATGTTGACACAATAAATCAATCAATAAAAGTTAGGAAATTCACCTATAACATTAAGAAAATGGAATATTGCAGTAATAACAGAAAAAAAAAAATAATGAAAATTTATGAAATTTAGTTGTTGTAGTCATAATTTTTTACTGTATTTAACATTTACCTGTTGAGGCGAAGTGGGTGCCTTTCCACGGTCACCCTCTCTATCTATTCAATTTAAGTTGTAATCGATCAACAACTCTTCACCTGGAACTATTTTTTTTGTTGCACATACAAATATATGATTTCTTTCGCGTGCCTCAAATATGCAATTCGGTTTCTTAGTTGTTGCCACTGGTCGTTTACTATTTATAAAGCCCGTAATGTTTCCAGTAGCTTTTGGCCTTCCATCAATATACATAGTTGCCCCTTTATTTTGATTGTTATCTAGTAGTTCTATATAATTTGCGGCAACTCCATATCTCCGCATACTTTGCGTATATCAGACCAACATCAACCAATGATTGTATTTGTATAATGGTCTGACATACTCCATCAATTCAGTTACAGTGCCATAGCCGACCTTTATGCCATCCATGGAAAATAACCCCAATCCATGTAAGGATGAAGGAGCAATGCGATACATCCTCCCGCCGATGAAGAAATCTGTGTCCACTTCAGGTAGCTCCTTAGGTGCCCATCATTGCACTAGATGTTTATACCTCAAGGGCAACTCAATGTCACCTATGCTCTCAGCATCATAATTACACGACCCTCCGTTGGCAAACAAAAATTGCATGCGGGTACAAAATCTTTTCCTTACCTTTTCCAACCTAGTTGATCTAGAACCCGTAGATCTAGTACAACACGTCTCACTTTCAACCTCTCTTACTATATCTTGATCATCATTCGAGGAAGATATATCCGACAGATACCTATTTGGTGGTACCTACACTCGTTAAAACAAGAAGATAAGTTATCGTGCCAATATACGTTTTTGGTACCAACACAATTGCATATAGTTGCATTTAGTTGCATAAAGTTGAAATTGCCACACCGATCCATCATATAGTTGCATAAAGTTGAAATTGCCACACCTAGTTGCATATAGTTGCAATATAGTTGCATATAGTTGCATAAGTTGCATATAGTTGCATATAGTCACATAAGTTGTAATATAGTTGCATAAGTTGCATATAGTTGCATATAGTCGCATAAGTTGCAATAAAGTTGCATAAGTTGCATAGTTGCATATAGTTGCATACGAAATTGTTGCAATATAGTTGCATATAGTTGCAATATAGTTACACATAGTTGCATAAGTTGCAATATAGTTGCATAAGTTGCATATAGTTGCATAAGTTTTAATATAGTACCAACATAGTTGCATATAGTTGCATTTAGTTGCATAAATTTGAAATTGCCACAATTATCCATCATATAGTTGCATATAGTTGCATAGTTGCATAAGTTGCATATAGTGGGAGAGGATCCCTGGATTGGTTGTGGGGATAATTTTGGGCTTCCGCTGCATATGATACAACTCCTGAGAGAAATATTATACCTTAATCTCAACCAAGTTCTTAATATCTCATTGATTTCAATATGGGGACAAGAATGGAAGCATTCAGGGGAGATTACTTTTAGAGGCGAGGATGCAAATATTTGGGAATAATGCATTGCAAAACTTAGAGCAATTCATGTTAGTATTAAATATGAGGAGGATCATTTGATCTAATCAAAAAATTCATTTAGTGATTACACTCCCAAGGCAGAATATAAGGTTTTATGTGCCAATGATCATATGGGGGTTCAAGTGTGGTGGTAGAAGAAAGTGTGAAAGTTTAAATACCATTTAAAGACTCATATTTTCATGTGGTTGTTGTTTATTAATAAGGCACTTTCATGGGAAATCCTATAGAAAATGATTATATATTGTCTTAGGAGGTGTCCTTTGTGCAAGGAAAATGAAGAGTCAAATTTACATCTTATCATGACATGTTCATATGATATTCATGTATGGGAGGAAGTGAAAGGTTTAACTAGGTTTAGAAATATTTTGAGTGATTATTCAATTGAGGAGGGTTTAAGATCCTAGTGTGAAAATGAGAATGTAAAGAGGTTTAAAGCTTATCCTTTGTTATTATCTTAGGGTATATGGCTCACTAAGAATGTTGAATTTTTTGAGGAAAAATCCATCCCTCTGTGTTAGTGTGTTACTCAATCATTAAACATATTAACTAGTTTCAATCAAGTGATAAAGGATAAACCTAATTAACAATTACCAAAGGAGAACATTGATAAATTTGGAGCTTGTGCATGCTTTGATAGTGCTTCCCGAGGGGAAACATTGATTAGTGGAACTAGGGGAATTATATTTCTGAATTATTCTCACAACTTGAGGTTTAAAGCTAGATTGGGTCAACATACAAATAACTTTATAGAATTGATGGCTCTAAAGTTGACTCTCTCATTGGATGCAAAAAAATATTTCACAAATATATAGATCTTTCGGGACTCTTTTTTTGTTGTAAAATGGTTTAAGAGAGAATATGAAATGAGAAATTTCATATTGCAACCTTTGTTCAATGATATCAAAGGTATAATTTTGTTTTTTAATTCCATTTATTTTCAGCATATATTTAAAGAAAGGAATTATATTGCATATAGTTTTTCAAAGGTTGGGTTACAGTTGGCTTGTGGTGAATGGATCATCAAAGAATAGGATATGGAAATGTTTCTAAATATACATATCTTCCTTTTTTTGAAAACTTCAATAGATGAACCATTAT
>JASDQU010011919.1:34891-49241 GCA_032191745.1 Picea mariana
CCCCCCCCCCCATGATGTTCATGGGGGAAAATCTGTCTTTTTATTATAATGGTATGCAGAACTATAACGCTCAGTCTGCACCTTGGGTCTCTAGACATTTTTATGTTGATATGCCTTCCCCCGTGCAACTCTCTCCCTGGCCCACATATATGGATCCTAGCATTGGACCCGAGGGCACCATGGCTCCGATGACTACTTCTTCATTTGATATGAGTCGTGTTCCCGTGGGAGGATGGCAACATCCTCCCTATGGATCCAACACTAGATACGCTCTTTCAGGAGACAATACTCAGATGGGTGCCTATCCCACTTATTACCCCCCTCCCATGTATCTTTCATCCGCCATGTCAGTTCCTTCGAACATGTTTTCCATGATAGGTCCTCAAGTACCCCCAGGTCTTCCATACGGGGAGAATCAATTTTATAATTCAGGCTACCCTCTTTATGGGACCCCTTCACAAGGGGGAATAATATATCATCACTCAAATAATCCTTATCCAACCTCGGTCTATCCACAGACCCCAGTGATGATGCCCATCCAAACCTCATAAGACCATTTTGGCGTGAACTAGCACCTTACTGGGCTAGGGCAAGGGGTACACCAAGATTCTGCCTGGCTTGCAATTTTTCAGAATCAGTCTTTCCCCAGACTGTGGACTCAAATTCCACCATCAATCGCTAGCCCAGTCACTATCAGTCATACTGGTGCTCCATCTCCAACCTCTGCCATTCATGTCGAAGATGAGTCGACTTCTTCTACCAACTACATCGAAGATAGGGCACCGTTATTTTTTCCCCGAATCATAGCCATGTCACATCTCCTGCTTCTATTCATCATACGGGAGACGACTCTTTGGCTCCTGCTAGTTACATCAAGAAGCCCAGACGCCTCAGACTTAAGCCTAAATTCTTTTGCAGGACTTGCGAAGGAAGTCACCTTACTCGTTTGTGTCCCATTACTACCGAGATACCCGAAGCATGGGGTTCACCCAAGAGCCCTTCAAATTCTGAGGCATCTGTGGTTTCTCTTCACAACACTCCTCCCTTTGTTGTCTCGGTGGTTCTGCCAACGTAATCTTCTCCCAACCTCACCCCCTTTGTTAAGGTTGAAGCATATCTTGTCCCCGCTACTGTGCATCCTCTTCAACCTATAATTGAAGAAGTGGCCACACCAGTGCAATATCTGGTCAACCCTACTCTCCCTGAAGAGAATGACACACCTTTCATCCTTGTCGTCAACATTCCACACCCTCCCCATTTTGAACAAGAGAGATTTATTCTTCCCCTGAATGCTCTCCCTCCAAGTCCTGACAAGGTTCCTTTTGATTGCGACGACCTGATGGGACATCCCATTCCCCCACCTCTGTATTTTCCATTAAGAGACATTATTCGAACCATCAAAAAGACTGTATCCTCCATTAGCACCTTCTCCTCCTTGACTTGGAAGGCCTTGGGTTTTCCCAAGCTATTGTCAGCTATCCACAGGATACTGACTTTCACCAGAAGGTCGGGACGAGAGCCTTGGCCTCCCCCCTTACATGTTGATTAGACTCCCAGAACACAAGTCTTAATTAAGCTCTTTTCCAACTCATTACTAAAAATTGAAAAGATCACCGAGTGATTTGTCCCTTTCACACTCGTTAAAACTGGATTTGAAAGATCATGAGTCTTAGTCAAGCTCTTTTCTAAATCGCTATCAAAAATGGAAAAGATTGTCAAGTGAACTTGTCTTCTTCACACTCGTAAATTGGATTTGAAAAGACGTATATTTGGCACAAGTTTACCCCTTTTTCACACTAAGTAGACTAAAAGATATAAAAAAGGACATTTTTTGGCGTTAAATTGTGATTGCATCTCATTCCCTTGCTTGCAATATTGAGCCTTTAGCCAGTTCGCACTTTGCACCATGGCCCAAGCAGTTTGCATCCTCAACCAAGTAGAGCCTTGTCTATATCCTTCACAATTTGACACCCTATACCCTGGAGGGAACATCACTCCAAGTGTCCATCTCTCACATGCATTTCCTTTCATTGAGCATAGGTATGTTCCACTGCTGAAACTAGTTTTTCTTACTTGCAACACTTGTTCCCTCCTCTATATCATAGCATTCAATTGTTATGAAAAAACAAAAAAAGATGGGTGGGAAGGGAGTACTATATTGTAATTGGAAGTAGTTGTGTTGCCTTTGAACAGAGCACAAAGTTATTGAGTCCTTGTTTCATCATAAGTTTGGGTTTAGCATGGCCTTAGGAAGCTGATCTCGTTACAGAATTTTCTCTACCAACTAGTTAATCTTCTAGCCACTATAGAGAACATTATGGATGCCTCCTGCATATAATTGTCAAATCATTAAGTCTATGCTGCCAGAGTCCACTGTATGTCTCATGCTCTTATTCAAAGGAATTCTATCAATCTGTGTCGGCCACTCCTTAGAAATATTGACTTCACATGTCGGCCATACCCTCAGTTTGTCTCATAATCACATGATACTTTGGTCTTATGATTCACCCTGACCCTACTTTCATCATTGATAGGTCACCTTGAACCCATCAATCGAAATTTCGTCATGGGTTGTTGGTTGGGTGGTTTCCCTTGTGTTCGACGACAAGACATCTATTCACACTTTGGGATTCGTGCAGTGTCTTGGATGCCATTAGCCTTATTGGTAGTTTCTTTGTCAGCAGTTTTCATCACTGGTTGTTATTCAGGGGGTCTTTTTCATGTACCACTTGCATTTGGCACACGCGAAAGATGCACAGGGTCGTTGGTTCATGAACATGTTCTTCATTCGATCTCCACCAAATCATGAAGCTCCTGCTTTGCTCCTCGTGTTGACTGATGAGAGATTCCTTAATGATCTCCTTTCAGTGGGTCTCTTTCCATCGACTTCAAATCATGTATTATGGATACGATACTTAGAGTTTTTTGAGCACCTTGAGGTTTGCAATCATTAGTGGCAAGCTCTCTCACCATTGATAGATGAGAATACGTCAATGTCTCTTGATAAATGGATCTCTCAAATGTTCGACACCAGCTCCTTTATTCACATTTGTAGAGATGTACTCAGTGCCTTGATACCTACTTTCATCATTGGTAGGCTATCTCGTGTTTTTTAACAGTATACCTCAATGAACGGTAATCAAACGATGTCTCATCGTGTTTGACCTCAACTCATTTATTCACATGATGTAGACTTGCACCATTGGCGGATTGTATTGAAGACTTGAAGACATCACTTTGAAGACACAGCTTTCCTGAGCTATTGCTTCCATTTCATCGGGCCAGTACCTATTTGACTTCAGCGATCATGGGAGATTATATTGTACTCCATGGTATACAGATATCTTCAGATTGATTTTGAGACTAGTTTCACTGGGCCTTTCTCGTGACTATGACAGTTATTGACATGTAACCACATTTATATTTCCCTACTCATGACCATGAACACTTGTTGGTATATGTTCCACATGGATCTGTAATGTATTTTTGGCATCCATGTATGCAAAGTCAATACATAATGTAATGAGAAATTGAGTTCATCCAGCTGGTTCTCTACCACTCCACTTCTGGGTTATTTATAATGTATTTCGGCCATCGCAAATACTCCTCTAATCTCACACATTAGGGGGCATCTGTTATAGCAAGATTTGCCTCACCATTACTATCTTGCACAGAGGGCCTTTTTTCCATTTTCCCTATGCAGACTTATCAAACCCATTTTTGATAAATCCAGAGCCAAAAATATATTTTTTCCACATATACGCTCCCTAACTACTTTCCAATATGCATATACGCTTGATGCTCCACTACAGCTAGTGTATATCAGGATTTGTGCCAAAAAATACAAAATGAGGTTGGGTTTCCATGTCATGACAGAAGATCTCTGATCTTTGGCCTTCCATATACTAGAAACGTTCCGACTCGGCCCTTCAGTTGCATTCTGGAGGCTATAAGAGCACAATTTCGAGCTATGGAAAAAGAGAGAGAAAGCATTCAACTTTGAGAGCAAAGTTAATCTGGAGAAATTACTTCATATTGAGTCTGCATCCCTTTGTCCCTCAAGTCTGAACACAGTGTTCAGCCCCCAAGCTCTTCCCTTATTTTCAAGATTATCTCTTTATCTCTTTGCTATGAGCTTGCCTTTGGTGGAGGATTGAAGTGGTGGAGACCTAGTTGGAAGGAGCTTGGTTTCTTGGTTTCAAACCGTGCTGACACGAAAGTCTATAATGTTGATACTTTTCTTGATCAATTATTAATATAAATACTCCTTTCGCATCCAATCAATATCTTGCAAATATATGATTATTATCAATGGGCATGTTTGTAATGTTTATTAATGGATTGTGCTATCTGATGTGCTAACTCATTTTATATATTGTCACTATATAATCGCATCGCTTGTTTGTTGAGAACTTCTTGCAGGTATAAGGCTTTGGGTCAAAGTGCTCAATGGTGGAACGACATCAAATGATTGGATTGAGGTAGGCTTCTTCCTCGTATTTCACATTCGTTTATATAGCACATGTTGGAATTGAATTGATTTCTGTAGTCATAACTGTCTGTTGTGGTTTACCCTTGGCCATAAAGAGTTTTTCCCTTGTAACATTGTGCAATTGAAGTTTGATGTGGGTGGGACAACCATTACATCGTGCAATAACATAAAGAAGTGGCCTACAATGGTTCTTTATATATATTGTCGAGAAAATGGGGAGGAAATTAGTTTGTTTGTCTCGAAAGTGAGCTTTGAATTTGGGTAGTATGATTCTAGGTTGGACCAGATGTCAGAAACTCTGGTTTAGGTGAGCAAATGGTAGTTGGGGTTCTAGTTTTAGGGGCATTTGAGTTCATCTACCATGAAAAAATTGGAAGGCACACCTAGAGAAAACCCTCATAAGTGAAAGCACGTTGTTGTTCTAGAAGAGGGACCTTCGCAAAGAGTAAGACTAAGACTGTATCAATGACGGTCACATAAGTTATTATTTTGAACATAAGTTTTATAATAACAATTATTACTTTTTTCCATGGTATTTTTAAAATAATATGAACTACTTGATGTTGTTTATAAAATATGATGATCATACTTTTGTATTCTATTGTTCTATTTGGAGTTTCCTTTACCTTCTTTACTAATTTTTCTAAGAAAACCACCCAATAGGTATAGTTGTATGCAAACCATTTGTATCAAAATCAATCATAAACCATCAAAGATATGCTTATATCCCCTTATCATTTTTTCCATATGAGTCTGTCCTTGGCAGAACTAATCATATGTAACTCCAAGTGAAATTCAAGAAGTGTTCATGTATGCAGTTTCCTTGCCTGACCTATCTTTCGCAAGGTTACCTGAAACCACAGAATGTCGGTAACTTTTATTCCACTAACAACAACTTAATTATTGCTTGGTATTCCACTAAAAACTACTTAATTACGCTCATAGGGTTATACTATTAGATTTGGATTAAATAGGTTTTTAATTTTTTATGTTCTTTCTATGCACATTATTAAATAGAAATCAAATATTATTCGTCGATAAATGAAAGGTTCAGAATATTTAGCATATTTAACATTAATTAAGATAAATACACTTCTTCCTTTTACCAAGTTTAATCTAAGCTATCTCCATATCTCCCATCGCAACTATCATCATAGCTCTCAGCACACCTATTTCTTCTAAGGATGGCAGCCGCAGGTGTTATTTTGCTCGCCTCATTTTTACTGTGTGTGGGGTTTTACTGCCTATCAGGTTACTACGTAGGGTTCTTTACTATTGCCCGACATCTCTCCAATATAATGGTGTGCGTGGAAATTTGTTGTGCACGGGGTTTGGATGGAAAGTGTCATTTTTCCTCGTGACATTTCATATTTACTGTGTGTGGGGTTTCACTACCATCTCTCTAATACAATGTAGGAGGCCGAAATTTACAGTGTGTGGATTTGTATGGCAAGTGTCATTTTTCTGCGAACGTTTCATTTTCACTGTGTGTGGGTTTCTATAACACCCCAGGTTTTGAACCCCCATTTTTAAATAATGTATTGTTACAATGTTGAGATGCCAGAGTGCCCAAAAAAATATTAAAAGGCCAGTTTCCCAAGACATGTAATGTTTTTATCATTATTAATAATAAATACATGGTTGGTTTCTAGACGGACAAGGACTAGATTTATAGGTGATTATGATTCCACAAGAGAGGGGGCTTGAGGGGATAAGTGTTTATTCCTATTCTAATTACCCTTTTTGTCTAAGGGAGGGGATTGCTTACATGAGCTTCTTGGGGAAGGCCAGGAGGTTCTTGATTCCCCCCCCTGAAATTACTTAAACCCGCATCTGGTATGATGGGGGGGTTAGTCATTGGCTTGTTTTCTCCTTCACTACTGCATTCGCACCATTCTATCCCTCACGTAATTCCATGCATGCACCTCCATGCACCCACTTAAAAGTTCATTGATCCATCCGTCATCCGTGTCTTGGCTCGGGGAAAGGGAGCCAAAATGCTGAAGATTAGAAACATGATAGTTGGCTTTAATGGTTGTCGGTGTGATCCAACCATGACCTAAGGCCGCATGTTTGAGATGCGTTGGCCTATTTTCAGCGTTTCTCATAACTGCGAGTCATGAGAGTTCCAGCATTGAGATTCTAGACCAGTTGCGTTGGAGCCCATATAAGGAGAAGGACTAGCTGAGGGACTGCATGGAAAAGAAGGGTGGAGGATCGTTCTCTCGGGTGGTGCATGCTGGGTAGAAGAGAGTTGGGTACTTGGATTGTTGTGAGAGTTTGGAAGCCTATGAGAACTTGGGTGTTGACTAGTTTGGGAAGCCAAGTAACACTCTGGAATAGTCCTTGTGGATTCATATCCCTTGCTCGGGGGTGACGTTGTTTTTGAGATTTGGAACAATAGTGTCTACGGTTGGGTGGAACATCCTTGGTCTGAATCCAGTTGTTGTCATATTTAATAAATATAAGTGCTCTCTGTTATGGTATCATTTACACGTATATGAATTTATTTACACTGTGTATATTTAATTATCGTTTGATTGAATCTTTAGACTATGCATGCTTTCTGGATATTGATGTGCATTTCGTTAAAGTCTTTTTGTTTATGCATCCTTAAATTTTAAAAGGTATCTGTAAGAGAAAGAAGTCCAAGGGAGAGCTTGAAGGTAGCGTACTCCAGCCTGTGGGTGGCTAGGTATGTCACATTTTGGTATCAAAGCTTCTGGTTGAAACAACGGGCTAGTATGGACTGGGTCTGTTGGTCAGAGTCTCGGATTCGAGATCGAATTCTGACCATGGATTTGAAAAGCTCAGGAGGAATGGCATTGTAGAATCTATGCGAGAGATAGAACGTCAGAGACCAGTGTAATGGGTTTGAAGGATCATGACCATCCCCTTCGAATTTGGGAGCGATCGCCACTGTAGGATCAAGAGAGATCTGAGATTGTTGGATCGGAGGACAGGTGAATAGGGGTCGTACGATGAAAAGGAAGCAAGGGATAAGGTCACAACCATCAGATCCCATGGGAGAGGGAGATCAACAGACATGAGGCATTGCGGGGAACCAATTCGCACGGGAGATAATTTCGAAGGAGGTACCACAATACAAACCACAGTTTCCCCAAGAGGTTACGCGTCAGCATCAAGAGAATTGCGAGGCGAAAAACGGGTTACTCCAAAGCGTTGATACATGCCCCTGAAAATTTAAATGCATGTAGTGATGTGACAGGTTAGGGCTCGAACATCAAAACTCTGAATAGCCAAAGTAGCTGGGGACCATCGATCCATAGGTAGAAACGCGTCAACCGATTGTGTGCTCCGGGTGAAAGCACTCTAGGAAAGAGCAAGCGAGCAAAAGTTGAGAGTTGAAACTCTCGAAGACCAGAGAGCTGGAAACCCAAAGTAAGCATCAACTGTCGGATCATCTGAAGTAGATATTGATCGTCAATCTCCAAGAGGTTACGTGTCAGCAAATTAGTAATTCTGGAGGAATCTGTTCAAGAGGTTTTCAGTTGAGATTTGAGACTCCCAAAGCCCAGAGAGATGGAGAGCCAAAGTAAATCTTGACTATCCGATCATCCGAGAGGATCTCAGCCATTGATCTTCCGAGAGCCACCCGTCACCAGATCCATGGCTTCAGATAAAAGCCAGTGGGTCTAGATAAGTTTTGAAATTTGAGATTTCTGAAGTCTAAAGACCCGAAGTAAGCCTCAACCATCATATTAAGGAGGACACGCGGTGCAGATCCATGGACTCTGGGTGAAGACTCGAAGTGAATCTTAGTCATACAATCTAGGAGGACACATGGCCACAGATTGGCCAGTTCGGGAATGTGGATTTCGGGAGAATTAGAAGTGTGCTAGCATGGAAACTCCCGAAGTCCCGAAGAACCAAAGTGATGGGGCACGATGACATCACCAGGAGGTGATGTGGACCCTGGAATTTCCAAAGTGACATGGCTTGTGGACGTCACATGGGATGACGTGGACACATGGGATGTGTGCCACGTGTCAGTAAGTTTTGAGCATTTGGAGTATTGAAAAGTCAGTTAGAACATGACATGTGTCACCCACCTGATTGGGCCATGTGTCCACTTCTAGTATTTTGGCATGTGACGACAGATTGTTTAGTTCGGAGACTAGGAAATATGAAGGGGAAAGATGTGACAAGTTGCATTAGGTTGAAAACTTCTGAAGGATGAAATACGTATCGACCATTGATTCCAGAAGACAAACGCTGAAGGATCGTCGACTTCGGGTAAAAGCACTTCGGGAGAAAGTGCAGGAGGAAGGTTTGAAACTTCTGAAGCCTAAAGAGATGAAGTGATTCACAGTCATTGATATGTGGGAGGACACTTGTCGATAGATCATGAAATATAGGTAAAATCATTCTGGGAGGAGGCAAGTGAGGAAAGTTGAGACTCCCGAAGCACAGAGTCCCGAAGTGGATCTCGATCATTGATCATGAAAGAGGAAGAGGATCATTGATCTAGTCCTGGCTGAAATTTTTGAAGTCCTGAAACTATGGACAAGCACTTTTTCAACTAAGCACAGGGTCATGGCCATGGTCATATGCATATTTGGAGCTAAGGGAAAGAGGGCTAAGGGTTGAATTGGTTGTCTTCGAGACAGAAAAGTGATAAGGAAGGATTTAGTCGCAGTTTCTAGTCGTGGTCACCTGGGAAGGTGGTTTGAAGGAAGCGCTTACGCAGGATGAGATTATGTGTCAGCCCAGGATAAAAAGACACTATTATTTTCAGATAATGGGGATATGATCTCCATGAACAAAAAAAGAAAGAGACTTGTAGCATGGTTTGGCAATTTTGTTTATCATATGCATAATTCTAACAAAATGGTCGCTTGCACATTTTGCATAATTAAGGGGTTTAAACACATCAACTCAGGATGTGTATTGAGTAAATGGAAGAAGGTGAGGAAGCATCCAGTCCTGATAAGGAGGTCGAAGGCCAGAATACTAGAGTTGGTAATGCAGAGACAGATTCCAATGGATGCAAGGGAAAAGGAGAGCATGAAACTTTTCTAGAAACGGTAAGAAGACTAAAGATGGAAGTGCAGAGCTACAAAGCAGACAATGAGAGACTGATGAGAGAGCAGAGTCAGATAAATGATCAAGTTTTGCAGAGATTAAATTAGTTGCAAAGACAAACAAAGAAGGGATCAACATCAAGACAAGAAGAAGACGGCAGGTGCCATGAAAGAAGGAATGATCTTGGAAGAGCTAGTTATTCCAGAAGTGCTAGTAGAGCTCATGAACACCACTCACCTCCTTACCTAGAAAGAAGGTTTTATGCATCGAAAGATCATGTAAGAAGTCCAGAGGTGTCTCATGTCATACACCAAAGAAGGAAACAAGAGATAGATAGTTTGCAAGGAGACCTGAGGAAGCTCAAGCTACCTTCCTTCGATGGTGAAAGAGAAAGGGAATATGATGTTGAAGCATGGTTGCTTTGGCTCAGGAGATATTTTCAGTTGCATAACTATTCATCAAACCTGGAATCTAGGATTGCCACCTACCAATTACACGGGAAAGCTGCAATGTGGTGGGACCAACTGAAGCAAATGGAACATGTTAATGAAAGTAGGATCACTTGGAAGCAGTTCAAGAAGTACTTCTAGAAGGAGTACCTCTCAAAGCATTTCTATGACAAGAAAATGTAGGAGTTCTTTGAACTCGGGTTGGGAATCCTGACTATGGTAGAGTACAAGAAGAATTTATTGGAATTGTTAAACTATTTCAGGTTCATTGGTGATGAGAAAGTGAAAACACAGAGATTTCTAAGTGGAGTAACAGCCTTTTATAAGGAAAAGATCAAATATGATGAACCCAAGACCTTGACTGAAGCCATAAGGAAGGATAAATACCTGTATGAGCAAGGCCAGGGAAGAGAATCCCTGCAGAAATATTGGAAGGACAAGAAGAATGCGAAGTCCGATCAAAGGAGGAAAGGATTCAAACCTCCCTTCAATAGGAATGATCCTAATAGAAATCATCAATATCAGCATGCTAAGGGAGATTTCAAGAAAGAAGATTCCTTGGGAAAAAGGGGAATACCACCAATCCAATGTTGGGGATGCAAGGAAGATCACTTGTACAAGGATTTCCCACATAGAAAGGAGAGAGTGAAGACTATGCACATTATCCAAGAGGATATAGTAGTCGAAGATATGGGAAGCATCTATGCAGCTTTAGATGATCGACAAGTAGAGTACCAATCCAATATGATCAAGGTGGAAGGTAAGATCATAAATCAACTTGTTGTTATTTTAATTGATTCGGGAGCAATTAATTGCTACATTGATCCTAAGATAGTGTATAGATTACATTTGGACAAAAGTAAACTTGGAAAAGCAAGTTTTGTTCAATTAGCCACTGGAACCAAAAGAAAAATCCATGATATGGTCAGAAGTTGTTTCATAAGTCTTAATGGCGTGAATACTAATACTGATCTAAATATCATACCATTGGGGTATTATGATATTCTGATTGGAATGGATTGGTTGGAAAGCATCATGCTATCCTAGATTGTCATAACAAGACATTTACCTGTCTTGATGGAAATGGAGAGCACTATGAAAGGAATTCCAAGACCCATCTCTATAAGGGAGATTTCAGCCTTACAGCTAAAAACATGTTTTAGGAAAGGATGTCAATTGTATGCAGCTCATGTGGAAGAGCTAGATAATACAAAGGGTACAATCCTCGAAGATTTCTCGGTACTATAGGAATTTGAAGATGTATTCCAAGGAATACCCAGATTGCCACCAAGAAGGGAGATAGATTTATCAATTGATTTAGTGCCAGGAGTTTCCCCAGTGTCAAAAACACCTTACAGAATGAGCACACCAGAGTTAAAAGAATTACAAATGTAGTTGGAGGAATTGTTGAAGAAAGGGTACATACGTCCAAGTGTTTCAACTTGGGGAGCACCAGTACTTTTTGTCAAAAAGAAGGATGGAACCTTGAGGTTGTGTATTGACTTCCGACAACTGAACAAGTACACTATAAAGAACAAGTATCCTCTACCCCGAATTGATGACCTCTTTGATCAGCTAAGAGGAGCAAAGATATTTTAAAAGATTGACTTGAGGGAAGGATACCATCAGGTAAGAATCAAGGAAGAAGACATTCATAAGACAGCCTTTAGGACCAGGTATGGGCATTATATTGAATTTGTAGTGGTTCCATTTGGACTGACCAATGCACCAGTTGTCTTCATGTTCTTAATGAATGACATATTCATAAATTATTTGGATAAGTTTTTCATAGTATTCGTGGATGACATACTTGTCTATTCTAAGTTTGAAGAGGAGCATGAACATCACTTAAGACTGGTGTTGCAAGTACTGAGAGAACATCATTTGTATGCCAAGTTGAGTAAGTGTTCTTTTTATCAAAAGCAAATCCATTACCTGGGACACATTATTTCAGAGCAGGGTATAGCAGTAGATCCAGAGAAGATCGAAGCCATTAGAGGATGGCCAACACCCAGAAATGTGTCAGATGTCACATCTTTTATGGGATTAGCTGGCTACTACAAAAGGTTCATAGTAGGGTTCTCTAAGATTGTTCATCCCATCACTTCTTTGCAAAAGAAGGGAACTAAATTTGAATGGACACTCAAATGTGAAAAGAATTTTTATCTGTTGAATGAATTACTTACTAGTGCACCTGTGTTAAATATTGTTGACCCAAATGAAAGTTTTGTGGTATGTACAGACGCGTGTAAGGAAGGACTTGGGGGATTCCTCACGCAAAATGGACATGTCATTGGATATGAGTCCAGAAAGATTAAGGAGCTATGTCACCCATGATTTGGAACTTGTTGCTATTGTTCATGCCTTGAGGATGTGGAGGCATTATCTCATGGGGAATAAATTCAAATTAAGGATAGACCAAATTGGCCTGAAGTATATTTTTGAACAGTCAACCTTGAATGCCAGAAAAACAAGATGGATGGAGTTTTTAAGTTAATATGACTTCGATATCAAGCATATCAAGGGAAAGGAGAATAAAGTTGTTGATGCACTTAGTAGAAGAGTACATATCATGCATGCTATTGCTGTTAGTATGCATCAGTCAGACTTGAAGAGCAGAATTTTAGATGGTCTTGTTATAGACCAGCATTACCTACAGCTAAAGGAAAACTTACAGCAAGGAGATGTACAGCAGAAAATAAAGGAGTATGAGATAAAGGAAGACAGACTACTCATGCATAAAAATATAATATATGTTCCTAGTTCTAGAGAACTGAGGAATTTGGTACTGAAGGAAATGCATGATGTTACTTATGCTAGACATCCTGGTTACCAGAAAAAAATTACAATAGTAAGAATCCAGTTTTTACATTGCTCGATGTATGGAAGGTGAGAAGGTAAAGGCTGAGCATAGGCACCCAGAGGGTTTGCTGCAGCCATTGCCAATTCCATAGAATAAATGGGAAGCGATCATCATGGATTTAATCACAGGATTACCCAGAACGAATAAGAAACATGATTCAATCATGGTGGTGGTTGACAAATTAACAAAGGCTGCTCATTTTGTGCCTATGAAGACAACGCATACAACGACTAATATTGAAAAAAAAAAATCATAAAGGAAATTGCTAGGTTGCATGGGATACCTGGGACAATTGTCTCAGACAGAGATATAAAGTTTACCTCCAATTTATGGAGGGGATTGTTTAAAGGATTTGGCACAAATCTAAAATTTAGCACAGCATATCATCCCCAAAGAGATGGGAAAACAGAGAGAGTCAATCAAATAATTTAAGACATGCTAAGAATGTATGTGATGGATAAGCCATCTAAGTGGGAAGATTACTTACACTTGGTTGAGTTTACATATAATAATGGGTATCAAGATTCATTGAGAATGAGCCCATTTGAAGTCGTGTATGGTAGGAAATGTGATACTCCAGTAAGTTGGGACAACCCAGTAGATAGAGTGGTACTTGGGCCGGAGTTGCTCAAGGACATGGAAGACTAGGTGGTCAAGATCAAGTAGAGTTTAAAGGCAGCTCAGGATAGACAGAAAGTTTATGCAGAAAAGAACAGGATAGCTAGAGAATTTAAAGTAGGGAAGCATGTACTTTTGAAAGTGAAGCCCAAGAAAAGCTCTTTGAAATTGGGTAGTTGTACAAAGATGGCAGCCAGATTTTGTGTTACATTTGAAACATTGGACAGAATAGGGCCAATTGCATACATGCTTGCATTGCCTGCTTCCATGAATGTGCATAATGTATTTCATGTCTCTTTACTAAATAAATATGTACATGATCACAACCATGCTATTGATTGGCATCTAATTTGGGTAGAGACAGAGGGAGATTTTCAAGTTCAACCAGTGCGGGTATTGGATAGAAAAGTCAAAATGCTTCGAAATCAAGTTATACAGCTGGTAAAAGTTCAGTGGAGCTACTACGGTCCTGAAGATTCTACCTGGGAGCATGAATATGCCATGCGGATAGATTACCCACGGTTTTTTGAATAAACTTGAGATTTTGATCTCTATTTTGTATATGCACTAAGGAAAGTGCCAAAATAAGGGGGAGGGGATGTAACACCCCAAGTTTTGAACCCCCATTTTTAAATAATGTATTGTTACAATGTTGAGAGGCTAGAGTGCCCTAAAAATTATAAAAAGGCCAATGTGCCCAAGACATGTAATGTTTTTATCATTATTAATAATAAATACATGGTTGGCTGCTAGATGGACAAGGACTAGAGTTATAGGGGGATATGATTCCACAAGAGAGGGGGCTTGAGGGGCTAAGTATTTATTTCTGTTATAATTACCCTTTTTGTCTAAGGGATGGGATCAGTTACGTGATCTTCTTCG
>JASDQU010011919.1:72249-87354 GCA_032191745.1 Picea mariana
CCGTTCCTAGACGGGTCGAACCGATAGAACTGAACGCCGGTACTATGAAATCTCAAAGTCGCTTGATCATCAATATTGGAAAGGTATAGGATTTCTTTCGGAGTAGGGATGGAAGGAGCGACGAGGACCGCTGGCTTTCGGGTGACCTTGAATTTCAGGGATGCCATCAAAACAAAGTTATCAGTAGTCAGCGAAAGCCTGCGAATCGCACACGCAATCGAGAATCGGGAGAAAAGGCTGCACCACGTTACAGACTTGAGGCCAGAGAAATAGAAGATCTGGGATTTCAAGGTGGATAATGTTGTGAGGCTTGCATGTGGTGACACTCTTTATAAGCGTCTTGGCTTTTGGTGATCTCACCTGGCGGGCCAGTATGGTCAGCCATGAAAGAATTAATGCCGCTTCTAGACCCCTGAAAGACTTGTTGGGCAGTTGCCAACAACTAGCTATAGAAAATGGCCGTGAGAAGTCTCCGAATAATGTTGTTGGTCTGGCCGCATCATATCGGAAGTTGTTGTTGCCAGGAATTCCGGAAGATGGTTAACCGGTTAACTTTCAGAGTTGCTACATGATCAAATCTTATTTGAAAGAGAAATAGTTCAATATAAAAACGGTTTTTCCTAATGGCTTTGTAAAAATGTTTGCAAGATGAACTCTTGAGTCGAAGCCACAAAATTGAAGTGTGATTTCATCATTATTGACTAGTTCACGTATGAAGTGAAAGTGAGTGTCAATGTGCTTGTTTTTCTTATGAAAAACATGGTTTTTGGATGGGGTAATTGCAGCAGTATTGTCACATAAGATAGGAGTTGGCTCCTTTTTTTTGTATGTGACATGTCATTCAATTGTCTTCGCAGCCACACAGCTTGACAGGAAGCTGAGGTAGCAGCGACATATTGTGCCTCTGCAGAGAAAGATGATTATCTTCAGACTGAGAGTACCATAAACCAAAATTAAGAGTGCCAACAACATATCTTAGAATCCGTTTCACCATCTTCCAGTGAGAATCTTTGGGAGATTCCATGAACCTGGAAACAAAGCCAACTACATACATAATATCTAGCCTAGTAGTTGTAAGATACAACAGGCTGCCTACTAAGCTTTTGTACAAGGTAGAATCTATTGTGGGGCCTTCATCTTGCTTACTCAATTTTGTGCCTATGGGTATGGGGGTTTCTGGTGGATTGTAGTCTTCCATGCGGAATCTTTTGATGATGTCTACTGCATACTTTTGCTGACAGACAAAAATCCCTGTGGTTGATTGGTCAACCTCGATCCCCAAAAAATATTTCATTATGCCAAGATCTGTCATCTCAAACTCTGTGGTTGATTGGTCAACCTCGATCCCCAAAAAATATTTCATTATGCCAAGATCTGTCATCTCAAACTCATATTGCATGGCATGTTTAAAACTGGTTAACTCTAGATTTCCAATATATATCATGTCATCAACATATAGACAGACAATGAGAATTTTACCTTGTTGATATGTTTTGGTGTATAGAGTTGGCTCATTTTGGCTTCTGCGGAAACCATTCTTGATTAGGTAAGTGTCAATTATGTTGTACCAATCTCTTGGAGCTTGCTTTAAGCCATACAAGGCTTTCTTCAACCGATACACTTTGGCTGGATGTTCTTTGACTTCAAATCCAAGTGGTTGATCCACATAGACCTCTTCTTCTAAGACACCATTCAGGAAAGTTGACTTGACATCCATCTGGTATACTTGCCATTTTGTTGAGCCGCTATGGCTAAGAGAGTCCTTACAGTGTCCAATGTCAGGTTGATGTGAGAATCATTTGGCAACAAATCTTGCTTTGTGTTTCTCAATCTGCCCCTTTTCATTGAGTTTAGTTTTGTACACCCACTTGACACCAATACTTGTCTTATATCTGGGTAGATCAACAAGATACCATGTCTTGTTCTTCTCAATGGAGTCAATCTCTTGGTTCATGGCTTGAACCCAATGTGGCTCTTTAGTTGCCTCTTTAAAGGATGTAGGTTGACATGACATTAATGCAAAAATATTGTGTTGATCAATATCATCCATCTGCTGATGAATTTTTCTCAAGCTTCGAGTTCTCTGATTTTGAAGTTCAAAGGATAAATTTCTTCTTGAAGAAGAGTTGTCCTGAGGACTTTTAGGCTTTCCTTGTACATGCAATATTGGAAGGATAGGTTGATGTGTTTGTTGTCCTGAATTTTTTGTGTTTTCAGGAAGTGGCAGCAATGGATGTTGACTGTCCATAGGATAATTTTCAAACTCACTCCAGAACTGATTTTCAAGAAATTTGACATCTCTACTGAGAATGAGTTTCTTTGAAATCAGATTGTAGAGTCTGTAGGCTTTGGATGTCTCACTGTAGCCAACAAAAATGCATTTCTCACTTCTATAATCAAGTTTCTTCCTTAATTCGGAAGGTATGTGAGCGAATGAAATATATCCAAATGTCCTAAGATGAGCAACATTCAATTTTGTCCCACTCCATGCTTCTTGAGGGACCTTCATCTTGACACTACTGATTGAGGATCTATTTAGTAGATAGACGGAACATGCAACAGCTTCAGCCCAAAATAAATTCAATATACTCTTCTCTTTGAGAAGGCTCCTTGCCATGTTCATTATAGTCTGGTTTTTCCTCTCGGCCACTCCATTTTGTTGTGGAGTATACCTAGTTGTAGTTTGCATGATGATGCCTTGTGATTGGCAAAAATTTGCAAATTCTTTGGAGTTGTATTCTTCTCTTCCATCTGACTGGAGAACTTTCACATATTTTCCACTTTGTTTTTCAGCTTCAGCCTTGAACTCTTTGAACTTTGCAAAAGTTTCATACTTGTGTCTGAAAAAATAGATCCATATTTTCCTGCTGAAATCGTCAATAAATGTTAGAAAACAAATGTTGCCACCTATTGACTTTGTGTGCATTGGTCCATAGAGATCAGTGTGAACCAGCTCTAGGTGTTGTTTGTCTTGAGTGGAGGACAATGGAAAACTAGTTCTCTTATGTTTTCCAAGAATGCAAGACTCACATGGGGGATTTTTCTCTTTGAAGATAGGTAGACCTTTGACTATGGAGTGCTTATGTAGAAGGCTTAAACTCTGAAAGGGTAGGTGTCCAAATATTGCATGCCAAATCATACTTTCATTGGGGGTGGATGCACTTTGTGCATAAGATTGGGTCAGTTTGCCAGTTCTAAGGGACAGGGGAAACATTCGATTTCTAGTCATGTGGATTTCAGAAATCAATTTTCTGCGAAGGGCTTTGTCATATATACTACATGAGGCTCCTTCAAAAAGAACATTGTATCCATGTTCAATTAGTTGTCCTACACTTAAGAGATTATGTTTCAGATATGGAACATGGTAGACATCGCGTATGTCTTTCTTTACATCTTGTTTAGTGAAAATAGGTAAAGTTCCTTTGCCTTGAACTTTAACTAAAGATTCATCTCCAAGTGTAATATCTGATGAAAGAGAAGAATCAATGCAAGAAAATAATTCTTTGTTACCTGTCATATGATTAATGCATCCACTATCTAGCAACCAGATATCCTAGTGTTGTTCTTTAGTCTTGTTACAGGAAAGAAACATCCCACCAAAGGTGTCTCCTTCATGATTTGAGACATGTGCTTTGCCTGAGTGTTGATATGTCTGCTTCTTCCTGCATTCAGATTCATAGTGTCCATACTTTTTGCAGTAATAGCATTGTATGTTTGATTTTTCATTTGATTTCCTCCCTTTTCCTCTTTGAGGCTGGTAATACTGATTCCTTTTTTGATAGGTGTTGTTATCACATGAACTTGTCAGAGTCCTATGGGTTTGTGATTTCTACCTAAGTCTGTAATCTTTCCCTGTCTCTCTCCTTTTCCCAGACCAAGTCTTAAATTTTTCCCCCTTCATCTTGTAAAATCATTTTCGTTTTCCCCCCTCTGTGTTTAAAGTGCCCTGGTCTCCCTATTTTCCCAGCCCACATTCGGTCGTCTGAATCCTTCATCGTGCAAGTCGTAGCCATGAACACAAAGCACAACTTTCTTAGGAGTCTATTTCAGGATTGAAGCATAAGCAGAAGGCAGTTTTAATCTTTTAACGACGAAGATTCCTAGAACAATCCAGATTAGCGGCTCATGGGAATTCGGGAGTGCCAACTTGCGCGAAGTATAGCTCTAGAGAAAAAGGCCCCGAAGTGAGTATGAACCGTTGATCTTAAAGGGGTCAAGTGGCAATCGATCCAAGCCTTCGGGTAAATGAGATTCAGGAGATTTAAAATGAGAAACTTTACAAAATCCCGAAGGGCCAAAGTGTCAAAGTGCCCGAAGTCCCGAAGCGTAGAAAGTCTCGAAGCGCCCGAAGTCCCGAAGCACTCGAAGAGAATCTGAGCCATCGATCAGTAGGAGCCATGTGTCGCTAGATCCTTTGCTCTGGATAAAATCAGTGGAAGACAAATGGAGTTTGAGAATTGAAATTCCCGAAGGCCGATCCGCGAAGAAAATCTCAGTCGTTGTTTTGAAGGGGAAGATTTGATCCGTCAATCTAAAAAGCGCCAGAGCTGATCCGTTGATTAGAGGGCCTAATCTTAGATCGCAAGATCAACGTTCACACCAAATTGTGGGGTCGGAAGGTGCGCATGTTTTAAAATCTTAGGGGCGGGCCGCAAACGGAACCGTGGATTTTAGAAAGGGACGCGTGGCAGTTCATGGTGAATTGCGGGGACAAAAGCAGTTTTCTTTCAGACCACCCTTAGTCGCGCCCGCAATCACACAATTGCGTAGGGTCATGACCTTAGGTCACATTGAATATGGAGTGATGGAGAGGAGTTGCGCTAAAGATCGAAAGCGTTTGTATTGGTCACAGAAGAATCTCTGCTTGGCCTCAAGACGTCAGGATTGACTCGAAAAATTCGTATGGCACCTCCTGGAAACATTCATGAGTGTCAGGCCCTGTCCTGATCCCAATGAAGGTAGTTATTGAAGATTGGGGGTGGCAGTTGAGAACTCGTCTCACCCCATAAATGGAAAGAGTTGCAGAGCGCAGCCATGAAGGCACGCTGACAATTCGAAGCTTCCTTATGGGCAATTTTTCCTGTAAAGCACATAACTGCGCCTGGCTCATGTCTAACATGAGAAAACCTGCACAATCTGACAAAGTAGGCATCGACTAAATGCTTTGAAAGCAGTGGTCTGATCACACTCCTGGTGGTTTCAGTAGTGCTAGGTATTTATAAATAGTTTTGATATTTTGTTAAGGTCAAATGGTTGAGATAAGCTCCCTGCTATTGTAATTCTTTTTTTATGAAGAACATTGGTTCTCTGGTTATGTATTTGTTTTTGAGACATATTAGTTAATCTAAGTCATCTTTCTTACTCCATCTTATTTGCCTCTGGTACTGAGAGAGTTCATGAATGACTGATTCACATGGATTGTTTGATTATAGTGTTGTTATAATTTATTTCAGTTTCTTTGAGATTTGAATTCAAGAGGATTTTGTGTTTAAGTTTTTCCCCCTTAGGCTGCTGGAAGACCTGATGTCCACAGCAGAACTCTACACTCTCCTCACCAAAGTCTTCCCTCTATTCACCCTTACTCCAACTTACTGACTGAAGTTAATCAAGACCTCACCTCCAGGTGCATACCAGTCCAGTTTTCTGAGTTAAAATGATATAATCTTGAGTTTGTGCCCATTTGACCTCTTTAAAACCAACCTATGACATAAAACTCTGATGGGTATTGGGATTACCTCCAACGCAATCTAGAGGTGACTTCTAGTGATAACCTTTCTGGTGTCGTTGTTGAGGAATGAATTAAAGACATTTCCCTAGGATAGAAAAACAAAGAGCTTTTGATTCTGAAGATGCATCAAATATCAGAACCATTGAAGATTGCACTTGCACCTGGCGACTCCACTATGTCGACTCCACAATTTCAATTGTGGCTGCCTCTAGCACACCCAAAGCTGACCCAAATAATTTTTCTTGAAAAGGCTTTTAGCAGCTGCTTTCTCAGCTTGAAAGTTCCCTGGGAGATTAACACCGATCAGATCTGGTCTTTGATGGTGAACAAAGACCAGACACATTCAGATTGCATATCATTCACTAGGCGACTCCATGATTAAATAATCGATTGGCGACTCCATTGGTTCGAAATGGAAAGAATCTTGGCTCGGAGGTTTTCTCCTTTTAATTTCTCCTATGGTCCTGGTTTTCCTAATGTTGTTCCTACTATGGATGAATGGGGTGATTTTTTTCCCATATTTAGAGAGCATAAAGAGGACAACCCTGCAGATCATCTCTGTGAGCTTCATGAACTCATGCATCAATGGGAGATACATCATGAGGATTTATTATTAAATATGTTCATGTTCTCATTAGCAGGAGATGTTTGTGAATGGTATCACTCCTTACCCCCTGCTAGCATCTCCTCCCTGGGAGAATTTCATGCATATTTCAATAGGCACTATCAAAAGTTTTGTTCTTCTAATTTAATTTGTCATAATTGTTGTGAAGAATATAAAGACTGTGTTCAAGGTATGACTGTTTCAAATGAAAGTTGTGAGACTGAAAGCTATGAGGATGAAAGTTGTGTGGAGGAGGGGTAGACCTCGAATGAGTTGGTGAAACTGGTACAAGCACTCTCTGCAAAAATAGAAAAATTGGAGGCAAATCATGCTTGTTGCTCTTATGAAGGAGATGCAGAGAATATTCTGGTCCTTGAAATGGATGTTTTGGGAAGCCCTACTTATGAAGAAGAATTTTTTGTAGATATTGACCAAAAGTAGCCCACTTTTGATGGATATCTCAGCAAAAATGATGAAAAGCAGATCTTTTCCATGCTCCCAAATATGATTGTTGGCAGTGTTGATGATTACATAGCCATGGATGTATTATTTTCTACCCCTGATACACCTATTGTCTCAAATTTGGAGGAAGAGATAGTGGTGGAGGAGGATTCTTCTCTTTTCCTTCAAGAGGTTTTCCACGATGTATTTCTACCTAGGATTGAAGAGAAGAATCAAGAGATCACTCCTTTTTTGCAAGATGGAGGCATTTTGTGCTCACCTCTCTTTAATGAGTGTTCATATTAAGAGCAGCATATCTCTACACCACATTTTCCTGACTTGGGGAGAAACCAGCCTGAGTATGACAGCTATGAATCTGATTCCAATGTGGATATGAAGTATTTCCAAAACCATACTATAGAACCTTTTCCTTTATACATTAGGGAAGAGCATTGTGTGGAAATCAGCCGTCTTGGGCCTGCAAAAGACATTGAGCAGCATGATAAAGAGGAAGAGCCATCCATGGATATACATGAAGAGACTTCTTGCTCTCAGCTAGCAGATGTTATCGGAGGAGACAAAGGAGAAATGGAGGAGCTAAAGGTACAGTTTATCTCTTGTCTTGAACGTGTAAATGAGAAAGTATCACCTGGGATCAGTCAACCTGCATCAGTCCTCTACCCACCTATACACTCTGAGAACATCGAACGATGGGTGAGTAACCATGAAGAGAAGGAGGTAATTTCTTACCATTCGAGCTTTCCTGATTATAAATTTTGTGACCCTGTGGGGTTATATATGGAATTGTGTTTTCCAAAAGAATTGGAGCCTGGAAAATTGTTCATATTATCATCATTTTAAGGTATTGTCAGTGTTCCAATACATGTTTTCTTTATGTTGTCATACTTCCCTTACCTTTTATGGATTATTTGCAATAAACAGAAGAATTATATTACTGAACAGTCTAGGTGGTTATGGTGGAAGTTTGCTTTCACCTAACGCTTTGTAAAAATCAGTTAGCCTAGGACTGTACATAAATAATCTCTTTCTGGAGCATGTGTGTTTGTTTTCTTTTTTATAAGTAGAATAGTGTACATGTCGACCTTTGGTGAAATGTTTTGAGCTCGACTCCATAACCCAACAGCTAAGGCACTGGAACTACTTATTCTTGGCAGCTCGCAGGGAGCATGCCATCCCCTATGGAGCCAAATGTTATCACATGAACTTGTCAGAGTCCTATGGGTTTGTGGTTTCTACCTAAGTCTATAATTTTTCCCTGTCTCTCTCCTTTTCGCAAACCAAGTCTTAAATTTTTTCCCCTTCAGCTTGTAAAATCATTTTCATTTTCCCTTGTATGTGTTTAAAGTGCCTCGATCTCCCTATTTTCCCAACCCACAGTCGGTCGTCTGAATCCTTGATCGTGCAGGCCGTAGCCATGAACACAAAGCGCAGATTTCTTAGTAGTTTGTTTCGGGATTGAAACATAAGCAGAAGGCATTTTTAATCTTTTAACAGCAAAGATTCTCATAACAACCCATATTAGCGGATCACGGGCATTCGAGAGTGCCAACTTGCACAAAGTATAGCACTAGAGAAAAAGGCCTCGAAGTGAGTATGAACCGTTGATCTTAAAGGGGTCAGGTGGCAGTCGATCCAAGCCTTCGGGTAAATGAGCTTCCGGAAATTTAAAATGAGAAACATTGCAAAGTCCCGAAGGGCCAAAGCCCAAAGTGGCCGAAGTGGTGCCCAAAGTCTCGAAGCACCCGAAGAGAATATGAGTCATCGATCAGTAGGATCCACGTGTCGCCAGATCCATCGCTCCGGATAAAAGCAGCAGAAGACAAATGGATTTTGAGAATTGAAATTCCTGAAGGTCGATTCACGAAGCATATCTCAATCATTGTTTTGAAGGGGAAGATCTAATCCATCAATCTAAAAATAGCTAGAGTTGATTCATTGATTAGAGGGCCTAATCTTAGATTGCAAGATCAATGGTCACACCAAATTGTGGGGTCGGAAGGTGAGCACGTTTTAAAATCTTTGGGGCGGGCCGCAATCGGAACAGTGGTTTTTATAAAGGGACGTGTGGCGGTTCATGGTGAATTGCGGGGACAAAAGAGATTTTCTTTCAAACCACCCTTTGTCACGCAATCTCGAAATTGTGTAGGGTCATGGCCCTAGGTCACATTGAATATGGAGCGATGGAGAGGAGCTGCGCCAAAGATAGAAAATGTCTGTATTGGTCACAGAAGAAGATTTGCTTGGCCTCGAGACGTTGGGATTGACTCGAAAAATTTGTATAGCACCTCCTAGAAACATTCATGAGTGTCAAGCCATGTCCTGATCTCAATGAAGGTAGTTATTGAATATTGGGGGCGGCAGTTGAGACCTCGTCTCACCCCATAAATGGAAAGCATTGCAGAGTGCATCCATGAAGGCATGATGACGATCTGAAGCTTCCTTATGGGCAATTTTTCCTGTAAAGCACATAATTGCACCTAGCTCACGTCTGACATGAGAAAACCTACACAATCTGATAGAGCAGGCATTGACTAAAGGCTTTGAAGGCAGTGGTCTGATCACACTCCTTGTGGTTGCAACATTGTTGGGTATTTATAGACAGTTTTGATATTTTGTTAAGGTCAAATGGTTGAGCTAGGCTCCCTGCTATTGTAATTTTTTTTTTATGAAGAACATTGGTTCTATGGTTATGTATTTGTTTTTGAGACATCTTGGTTAATCTAAGTCATCTTTCTTACTCCATTTTATTTGCCTATGATACTGAGAGAGTTCATGAATGATTGATTCACATGGATTGTTGTAACTGTATTATGATGAATGTTTGATTATTGTGGTGTTATAATTTCATTCAGTTTCTTTGAGATTTGAATTCAAGAGGATCTTGTGTTTAATGTTTTCCTCCTTAGATTGTTGGAAGACCTGATGTCCACGGCAGACCTCTACACTCTCCTCACCAAAGTCTTCCCTCTATTCACCCTTACTCCAACTTACTGACTGAAGTTAATCAAGACCTCACCTACAGGTGCATACTAGTCCAGTTTTCTGAGTTAAAATGATATCATCTTGAGTCTGCGCCCATTTGACCTCTTTAAAACCAACCTGTGACATAAAACTCTGATGGGTACTGGGTTTACCTCCAATGAAATCTGGAGGTGACTTCTAGTGCTAACAAGTGTGACCTTCACCTAAGTGTTGATTGCTTGGACTTATCCATCTTCCTCTGTTACCTCTGCCTCTGCCTCTGCTGAAGGAGAATTGATTTTTGAAGGCATTGGCTATTGACTCATATTCTAGATGTATTCGAGTCTCATGTGTCAATAGAGAACCCATTAGTTCATCTATGGAAAAATTGGACAGATCCTTGGATTCAAGGATGGCCGTAACAACCATCTCGAATTTTTTGGAAAACTTCTGAGGAATTTATCAACTATCCTTTGATCAAGGATGTCTTCACTAGTCAATCTTATCTGGTTTACAATTCCCATGACTCTGGTCATAAATTGGTCCATGTTTTCAAACTTTATCATTTTCAAAGTCTCAAAATGTGTCCTCAAGGTCTGCAGCTTGATTGTTTTGACCCTGTCATTTCCTTGGTAAGATGATTGTAGAATGTACCAGGCCTGTTTTGAAGTAACAACGCCTGTGATTTTGGAGAAAATCGAGTCATCCACAGAGTTTTGAATCCAAAACTTGGCTTTGTTCTCTCTTTTCCTTCGTTATGTCTATACATTTCGTTGTTCATCGGTCATGGCAACGAGAACTGCAGGATCTGGTTCCACAGCCATGATCCACTGTATCCCAACACTCTTGTGCTTGTAAGAAGGATTTCATTCTGAGCGACCAAAACTCATAATTCTTCCCAAGAAGTATTGGCCCTTGTGTTGGTCCTAAATTGTTAAAGGTTTCCATCCCCGAAAAAATAGAACAGAAAATTAAAAAATGATAGTGATTTTCGTGCTTTACCTGTTTCCCACGCAAGAAAAAAAAAAAACAAAAAAACAAGTCCTCTTCTTGTTTCCTACGCGTAAAGCACACCAGCGAAGTTTCGAGCTCAAGCTACAGGAAATTTCTTGTCGCCTAGTATCCATCTTGTTGGATCTGGTTATCCGAGCACAAGATTGATCAAAATCAAAGCTCCAAACTGCATTCTTTATCGATTGTGACCCTTTTAAATGGCGAAAAAACAAGTGTTCTGAGGCTTTCTTTTAACGAAGAAAAATTCACAGTAACCCCTCATATGACCAAGGGCTAAGAACCAGGCTCTCCGAGGCTTCCAGCTCTGAGCGTCTCAATCCATAGAGACCTTGCTTCCTATGAATCGACGAACGGGAAAATAGACGAATAGATCAACGGCCCACAATTACTTCAGGAGTTCAGGTTTTGGGCCTTCCTGGCTCTTTACGTCACTGTTTCACTTTTCTTCCAGAGTGAAAGATCGTCAAATTATTGAATGGCTTCCACGTGTCCAGCGTGATCAACGGTCTGGACCTACTCCGGCTCTTCGTTGCTTTGGGAGTTCACAACTCAACACACCTTAGTTATTCAGGAGTGTTGGTGCTCCAAACCTCCTTCAATATACTACCACGTGGCCTTCAAACCAACGACCTTGATTTACTCCACTCCTTGAAGCTTCAGGTGACTTGTACCTTTAGCACTTGTGCCTTACTTCCTTCGCTCAGATCTATTCAGGTCTTTGGTGACTCTGACTCCCTCACACTCCTTAAACTTTTGAAGTTCTCTAGCGCCGAAGTGTGGGATCGTGTGACACGTGTCCCCTCTAGTTCCAATGGTCCAGATCTACTTCGCTCCTTCGGGACTTTGATAACATTCTTCTGCTATTCCTGCCAAACAAAAAACCAACGAAGCGATGATCGGACGCAACGTGTCCTCCAATTCGACGGTGGAGATCGTGGAGATTGGCTTCCACCCTCTTTAATGAAAAATACCAGCTATCCTCTGAAGCACCAGATCACCAAATACGGGGATCGTCTAAAACGTGTCTCTCAGATCCAACGATCCAGAGTTACTTCGGTTCTTTGGGACTTCGTCTCGACAAAAGTCCTTCGGAGTGCTAAATCTCCAAAGTAAGAGATCTGACACCACGTGTCCTCGTTGATGGATGGTCTAGATGAGCTTCGGGACTGCGGCGCTTTGGGATATTTAGAGTCCTCTACAACCTTTGCACGAAATACATTGAATACGCAAAGTCCGAAGGACTTCAGCAGTTAAACCCTGCATGCCTTTTCTTGATCTGACGACTACTCTTGCTCTCGCCTAGATCTAACGGATGAAAAATGTTTTCCTCTTCTACGTGCTCCTCATCCTTTTTGAGCTTGAAATAATGGCCTGGATCTGTTCCTGCAGTCAATCTAACGGCTAATGTAGCTTCTCCTTTGTTGCTTCTGCATCTTCCTCTTGAAGAAGGATTCCATGAATTTTTAAAGATCTTCGTCTTGAATCTTCTTCTGTAAATCTACCTCCTCGCGATGTGATGTCTCTAGTGCTCCTTTAGCAGACTGCACACTGCTCTCCAGACTCTATGAAGAGTCTTACCTCCCGAGCTCTGATACCATGAAAAAACAAGAAACTGTGCAGGAAAACAAGAAACGGAGTAGACATGACAAGGAATGAGAATATGCAGAGCGCGTTGTTGTATTAGTTGATAGTCTATAGCTATATAGGGAAAAGAAAAAACTTAATCAAGGAACAAAGGAATGGATCCTAACCACTGGTACAACTGGCCAGAATAGTTGGCAGTGTACAGTCACATACTGTTAAGATTACAGTTATAACTAACATGGAAAACATTAAGCACCCTGCAGATGGAACAGAATCAGGTATGTTGAAATCGTGAATTGTAGAATCAGGTATGTCGAAATCATTAATTGTAGATGGAATTATGAATTGTCCACACAATCGAGATGGAGATAAAGAATGGTTTTCGGATGTACACTAATATTGAAGTTATATGTCATCGAGCTGTCATGAACAACTTTTCCAAATCCAAAGATAAAACAAAAGAACATTTTCAGAATACAAAAATATCATTTTCGATCCTAAAATATAATACGAAAATTGTAAATTTCCATTATACATATGTTTTAGGTAAATTAATTTCAAGTATGTACAACTTTAGAGAATTTAACAAAAACATGTAAATCAATATAATATGAAAAATGTAAATTCCCATTGTAAATGTGGTAAATTAATTTAAAGTATGTACAGCTTTAGATGCTTTAACAAAAACATGTAAGTCAAACTGACATATCATATCTGAGGTCACCGTTCCCAGAGGAATGAAGAGCTCGGCCAGCTGGGCGTCTGTGACCTCATGGTCGAGATCCCCCACATAGAGCAATGTGTTATATTATAACACATTGCATTGCAATGTGTTATATTATAACACATTGCAATGAGCTCGGTCAGCTGGGCGTCTTTGACCTCATGGTCGAGATCCCCCACATAGAACAATGTATTATAACACATTGCATTGCAATATGTTATATTATAACACATTGCAATGCAATGTGTTATAATATAACACATTGCAATGCAATGTGTTATAATATAACACATTGCAATGCAATGTGTTATATTATAACACATTGCAAGTTTATTATCAACCAGATATGTGGCAAACTTGAAATTCTCCTAATCCTATAATGTCTTGGGTAAATAATTCCAACAATTATTTTAAAGGAGTTGGTATTACTCTCAGATATATAAATTAAAAACCTTATTTCATGTTTAGTTATACTTTAAAGTCGAGTCAATAATGATCTTCTTTTCCGCCCATTACAATTCCCTTACTTTTGAAAATTATTGTTAATCTATGTGCACATACCAATTGCAATTCCCTTACTTTTGAAAATTATTTTTAATCTATGTGCACATTTCACATCTTAAATTTTCTAAATTGCATCATATATATTTGGAAAATTCATCCAAGAAGTCAAGAATAATATAAATAAGCTATTTGAAACACAATTAGTGAATGTAGAGTTTTTTTCTAAAGATACAATTATTTATATTTAATATGTCTGTCAAAGTCACTAGCCAAATAAAAAGTCTGAGATCTTTCATAGATAATTGATTGAAATCAAATCTATGATAGAGGAAGAAGATGCTAAAGCAAATCTATTAAATAGTCTATTTTCTTAATACAGTAATGTAAATTTTAATTTCAATTAATTACTTTCTCAAACTCTAGAATATATTATTAGTACTCTCTTAAGTGAAGAAAAGAGAACTATTGTATAAAAGATTAAAGGTTATTTTTAATAAAAAAAATTAGTGGATCAAATAAAGACAAGGGAGAGGTGGAATGTTTTTATTGCAAGAAAATGGATTATACAACCTAGAACTAAATATTTCAAGTTAATGATGTTCTTAAGGGAAAGCTCAAATACAAACCACAGGTAGAAAATGTAGCAATTGTTCTAGATACACTATATAGATTTCGAACTAATGATGTCCTTAAGGAAAAGATCGAATACAAACCACATGTAGTGAATGTAGAAATTGTTGTAGATACACTAGATGTTGATAATGGTGATGAATTTACTAAAGATAGACCATTT
Source organism: Picea mariana (assembly GCA_032191745.1). NCBI lineage: Eukaryota > Viridiplantae > Streptophyta > Pinopsida > Pinales > Pinaceae > Picea > Picea mariana. The sequence goes on from JASDQU010011919.1 coordinate 86,624, forward strand.
TATACATTTTAAGAAACCCACATCTTGAAAATAGAAAGGGATCTAATGTAGATAAAGAACAACACGGATGGTTTATTAAAGAGATAAGGAATTCAACTCAAGAGCTACACCTTTACGATGGTTACAAGGCATCAATGTTAACCGGAATTGTAAAATCAGTTGGTCTGACCGGGTCACTGGAAAAACTGGGTCAAACTAGTGATTCAAATTGTTCATGGAACCAGGTTTCTTCTCGAACCGACAGGTTTCATTTAGAGAAAAAAACGGTTCAATGATATGGTATTTGTTCAGTATAACAAGACCCCTCATCAGATTGGGTTGTAGAGACTCAACCAACAGATTTTGATAATGAATACCTTTCCTGGATGGATTTGGATCCCTAGCCAAATCAATAGAATGTGTGCATTGATGTTGCAGTTGTATCTTTGTCTTTTGGACCAGGGGAATCAAGCCAATCTCGGAATCCCCTTGTTGAGTCTACTCATGTTGAGGATGTAGATGATGACTCTGAGTGAGTCCTCTGAGTCTGAGTTTCAGTATGAATATTCTTATTATTAGATTGTGTAGTCTCTAATCTAGACTCTAGAGTTATTTTTGAATTTTATAGGCCATTTAGATCATTTTTTATGATGTATTTTGATTCAGATATTCATATGAATATGGAGTGCACTTACTCTTAGTGTTATTTTGATTTTATACATTGTTACTTCATATATATATATATATATATA
>JASDQU010011919.1:138164-151963 GCA_032191745.1 Picea mariana
CCTTCTTCAACTCTGACTTCACGATATCCAACACTTTATTCTTGGCAAGGATGAGGTCAATCCTTGTCTTCCATGCTCTGAAGTTAGAGGCTCCATCTAACTTGTTCTCTGACTTCATAGAATAAGTCATGGCTTCTTTGACTTGGTCAAACCCTAGATTTGACCATAAACTCGAACTTTACGTCTTGGCTTGCTGAGAGTATCAGAAGATGCGCTAGGCTAGAGCACATTGATCTATCCATATATTAGGTCAATCCATTCACTTAAGGTTCCTCAATAAGAGGATTAGGGTTTCTGCAACTGCTCCTGCTAGTAACCCTAGCGGTAGTGTCTTGGAAGCTGCTTTTGCTAGTAACCCTAGCGACAGTTCCTCAATGAGCTCAATATCCTAGGGGCTATGTTTCCTTCTAGTGTTTAGACTGAATGAAGGAGGTGTGGGCCCATAACCTGTTAGAATATGAAGGATGTGTGCTCGTTTTACCATTGAAAATACCCTTGTCACCCAACCATAGGACGAAGCCACCCTTCGAACACCTTAACCTTGACAGAGAATCATTCTAGAAGCAAACCCTAGGCTAGATAGCCATACAAAGGGTAGTGCACCTTTCCCCAAGGATAGCGCATCAATAAAGGCTAATCAGATGTTCCAAAACCTAGACAAGAGATAGTCCAAGCCGAAACGTAACTTCTAGCTGCAACAACTGCACCAACAAATCTCCTCCAAACCTGCGCACAAGACTGCAACTGCACTGTGCAGAACTGGTTCTCTGCAACTGCTGAGATGTGTCAAATGAGAGATTGGCGCCCTATATTTATAGTGGTTCTAACAGACTTACTGGGGCCAAATTATCCTTCTGGGTACTTGTCTGTTCAATATATATTAATTCTTTTGGCTGTCTTCTTCTCTTGGAGGCTAATAACCTAATACATATGATCTTCTTGAGCCGACAAGTCTTCTAGGGTTATTAGCCAACTCATTAGGGTTTCTCTTGCTTCCCAGAGTCTTCTATTCTCGTCAGGTTCACACGTGGAGGTAAATACCTCCCGCAGCTACCATAATATCAACATTATGGTCCACAGGAGCGCCATCCCATTCCTCTTTGAAGGACAAATGCAATTTATTTTATTTGTAACTACAGACATTACTGCTTATTTTATTAACACATCTATTATTTTTTGAGGTTCCCAAAGAACTAGTTCGAGACATAACATTATTGATTTCTCAGGACTTTAATTTTTAAGCATGAGATTTCAAATGTGTGTCTATCAAAATCTTTATTGAATTTAATGGAATGATCATTTATATTTGTCTGCTATATGTGGTCCATAATTTCTTTTTCCTTTTCTAAATATTGTTTTCTACTTTGATGAATGTTGTGATGGAAATGTCATCTTATGATAATGTATACTCTTTTGGTTTACAAATATTGTAAGAAAGTGTAAATATTTGCTTTATGTAAAATACCCGGCCCGTCTCAAGTATTTTTTGCATGTGAATATTTATTTCAAGAATAACACTTGGTCCTCTCTTAGGCATTTTCAATGCTTTTATGCTATTTAAAATAGAGGGGTACAACCTCTTTATAAACGTAGGGGATTTATCCTTTTGAGGTTAACTTAAAGACCATAAGATAGACTTTTAGATCAACATTTTTGGCGACTGTACTGGGGAACTAAACAAAATTCTGGTTTCGTAGGTTGAAAATTTTAATGACTCTACTAGAATCCAACCAACCCCAAATACAAATCGGATTAAGATATCAAAGAAGTATCTTGCACTAGTTGTATGACCTAACAATCACAACCGCAAGGAGTCTTGAAAAATTCGAGAGAACTTGGGAAGTTCTTTCCCAAGAAGAAGAAATAGTAATATCCTTGAGATAAAGAAGACAACTGCAAAATTTAGAAAAACTGGAATCATACAAAGGTCCATTAACAAGAAATAAAAGTAAAAATATTCAGGTTCACAAAGTTGCCCAAAGTTAAATATCTAAAGCAAGTGATATAATAATCATGGGTGATAGAGAAGAACAAAGAAATTGAATTCCTATTGAAGAAAGAAAAATAAATGAAAGACAAAGAAACACTAGAAGAAGAGCTAGGTCTAGCCCACTCAATTTACATGGAGAACAACATACATTACCAACACTACCTCAAGGAGTTTTACTTGTCTTTTCAGGTGATGGGATTATGGATTCTAAAATTCATATGAATCAGTTCCTTAGTATTTGTGATATTCATTTGATTGAACACAATGATGTAATGGTTAGAGTCTTTCTGCAAACTTTGATAGGTTCAACCTATGAATGGTATCTTTCCCTCCTAGCTCAATCAATTGGTTCATTTGATGATATATAATATATGTTCATGACTAGATATGCACAACCTATTTCATACCATACTTTTCTTACTCAATTCACCCAAATCCATATCCAAAAGGGTGAAATACTCGAGGATTTTAATTTATGATTTTTTGAGACATTAAACCAAATCCTAGATGGGAAACACCCAAATGATCCTTTCATATTCGGATGCTACAAGAAGTCCATGCCCTCAAATGTGAATTATGAAACAAGAGATTCAAAAATAAATAACTTGAATGAGGCAATCCAGAAGGAAACAAAAATGTAAGAGTACATGTTAGAGACCAATGTTGATCCCAAGATTGTTCTTGGAAAAGTGTAAAGACAAATGACCAGTCTGTCTATAACACCTCAGGGACCATTCACTTCTAGAAGTTTTGAAAATTGAGAAATTGGGGGAGGGATTCTCCAAGGCATGCCCCCTAATGTGAGAAATGATCTTGGAGTATCCCAAGAAACAAGAAAAATTATAGAAATTGATCAAATGAACAGAACAATTAGACAAATGCAAAACGAGATAACTCGACTCAAGAGGAGTGAGAATTTCATTCTATTAAATAAAATTATGAGATCTCCATTACCTAATAAAAGTGGAAGAAATGATAGAATTGAAGATCATAGACCAAGAGCACCCAGAGTTCCAAATCCAAATGCTGTTGTGCTAGAATAGATTGTAGAAGAAGAAAATTTTTAAAACTACAATCATTAATCAAGATGAAGTTTTGGAATCAGTACAAATGGAAGAAGGTTCATCATATTTTTATATTTTTTTTATGAACAAGAGGATCCTGACCATTCACAAGACAATGTTGTTCAAATCAGAACCCAAGTAAATAAATTCAAGACAAGGGAACAACTAGAAAAATAAAAAGTGAAAGATAACATTCTAGAGCCAACAAAACAACAACCAATTGTTAATTAGACGAAGACTCCATTGAAAATGAATTATAATCTAGTTGATGAGTTAGCTAACATTCAAATTATTTTACCATTCATGGAAGTAGTCGAGATACCTCAACAAAGGGAGAATATTCTTAAGATATTGGATGATACGAATTCAAGAATAAATGTAGATGTGGTGAACACTAGACAACAACAAAATATCACATCAGTAAGGCGAAGAGGAAAAGTTCCACCGTTTTATATATCTTTAAAGAATCATGATTTTACACTTCATAACTGTTTGGTGGATAGTGGAGCCACTAACGATATCATGCCATTATCAATGATAGAGGCCCTTGGCATGGAGTGACAAAATACTATGAAACTGATGAAAACATATATTCCATAGACTCAAGAAAAATTCTAGCTTATGGAGAAATTAAATATTTTTGTGCATGAATAAGTGAGACACCTCACATCACAACAATGTTTACTATAATAGTAGTTGATATGCCTCCAAAATATGGTGTTGTCTTAGGAATATATTGGTGTTCGTTGATTAGAGGATATATTATGAATCATGGAAGTTGCATGATGCTTCCAAATAAAGATGGAACGATAATCACAATTCATCGAGAGCACAAAAAGCCAGTATTATTTAAGAAGAAGGAAACTAAAATGATGCAAAACTATGTAGATGTTGGTATCAAGAATTATTTTGTTTTCAATATAGAACAACTAAATCCACCTAAGCAAGATGAATAAAGTTATTTCCAAGGTTTTTGGAAAATGTCATTTGATGGTGCTTGTTCTAAATCTAAAACTAGAGATGGTATTTTTTTCAAAAGTCCTCAATATGGTGTTTTCCCACATGAAATTAGATTAGAGTTCCCTTGTACCAACAATGAAGTGAAATATGAAGCATTGATCCAAGGACTGATCCTAGCCCTTCAAGTGCAAGTGGAAAATCTGGTGTTGACTGGTGATTCAAAACTAGTTATCAATAATATCAAGAAAAAATACAAAATCAAGAAAGAAAGATTAAAACATCATGCAATGAGAGCATGGGAAATCACATATTCATTTAACTCTTCTAATATTTATTTTTTTCCTCGAGAGAAAAATAAAAAAAAGATGATTCATTGGAAGTAGCCGCAACTCTCTTTAATTCATATGTTTCTTAAAATCAAAGTACTTTTCATGTCAAGGCAATTTTTTGACCTTCAATACTTGATAATCAAGATTATTGACAAGTTTTTGAAAATTATGAGCACATTACAAGATTCCTCACAGACCATGACTGAATGTTATCAGATGATTAAGAAGAAAGCCAATATTCTCAAAAGGAAAATTGTGTTCAGAGTGTTGTACTCTCTCCTAAGAATTATGCCAGTTTGGAATCACTTTTTATAACATATGTTCAAACAAAGATATTGGATTCTAAAGAGGAACCATCTATTAGGAAGGTTCAAGAGACACATAAAATCGACATCACTACACTTAATTCTTCAAAATACATAAATCTTGGTACTAGTTGCACCATTGAAGAAATAACTCAATATACACTTTCATTCATAGAATTTCATGATATTTTTGCTTGGAGTTATGATGATTTAAAGGAGTATGACAAATCTATATTCCATAATATTATACCACTCAAAGAGGGATTAAAATTTTTTCAGCAAAAGTTTAAAATGATAAATCCCAAATTGAAGTCCTTAGTGAAGATGGAGTTGGAAAACCTAAAAAAAACTGGAATAATTTTTCCAATAAGACACTCAGAATGGATTTCAAATCTTGTGGTAGATGTGAGGAAAAATAATAGAGAGATTCATATTTGTGTTGATTTCAGAGATCTCAATCGAGCAAGTATTAAAGACAACTACCCACACCCAAACATGGAAATGTTATTACAATAGGTTACCGGTTCTGCACTAATGTCTATGCTAGATGGATTTTCTAGATACAATCAAGTCCTCGTGGATGAGGAATATACACCAAAGACTGCATTCATTATACCATACGAAACTTATGATTATGTCTGTATTCCATTTGTATTAAATAATGTACGTGCAACTTTTCAAAGGGAAATGGACCATGCTTTTAAAGACCTAATTGGAAAATTGATGGCAAATTATAAAGATGATTTGATAGTTCATTCAAAACCAAGAAAAAGACATTTAAAACATCTCATATAATTCTTTAAAATATGTAAAATGTATGAAATATATTTGAATCCAAAAAGGTGTATGTTTTCCATATTAGAAGGAAAGCTCCGAGCACATGTTATGAGAAAAGAAGGAATATACATTGATCTACAAAGAGTTAAAGAAATAAATGACCTAAATGCACCTACATCAAGAAAATGAGTACAATCTTTCTTCGGAAAGATAAATTTGAATGGACACTAGAAATTCAAAAGGATTTCACAAAAATAAAACATGCCATTAGTACTACCCCTACTCTTACCAGCCTTGAATTTGACAAAGATTTTATATTATACTCATTCACTTAAGAGGAAACTATTGCCTCAATTCTTACCCATAAAAATGAGAAAGTAGAAGAATTTCCAATTAATTTCATGAGTAAGACCTTGCATGATTATGAATTAAATTACTCTATGGTTGAAAATAAATCTATTTCCCTGGTCAAGGCAATAATACATTTCAAGACCTATATTTTGTCATCTCACATCATTGCTTTTGTGCCACATTCACTAGTAAAGATGTTGCTTAATTAACAACTCTGAGAGGGTATATGTGAAAATTGGTTAGCAAAGCTTCAAGAGTATGGTTTAGAAATTAAACCTCTGAAGGTTGTCAAGGGGCAAGGACCATGTCAATTCATCACTAGAATTGAAGCTGTAAATATCTCTCCTCCAAATACAATTGATGTTGTCATATAGAGAACAAGTTTAGCAACATATGAATGGTACAAAGAAATAATATTTTATCTAAAATTCAACCAATTTCCTCCTAGAATGTCTTCTAAAGAAAGGATAACTTTGAAGATGAAAACTAATCAATATGTACTAGTCTTAGGAGTTCTCTTCCGAATAAATTTTGATGGAATTCTATTAAGATGTTTAGATTGTCCAAAGTCCAAGGAAATGCTTCAAGAATTTCATAATGGAATTTGTGGTGGACATTTTTTCGCCAGTTGTAACTGCTCACAGAATCATTTGGGCTAGTTATTATTGGCCAACTATGTTCAAAGATTCTTACACAATGATTCAAAAAATGCCTCCCATGCCAAAACTTTTCAGGGAAGATGAAGAGGGATACAATGCCACTACAACCTATAAAAGTAAAGGAACCATTTGCACAATGGGGCCTAGATGTGATTGGTCCAATAAATCCAAAATTGAGTAAAGGGCATGCTTATATTATCACTACAACCGACTATTTTACCAAGTGGCAAGAAGTTGTTGCTTTAAGAAATGATGATTCCGAACAATTGATCCTTTTTTTCTGAAATAAAATATCTTGTCTAGATTTGGTGTACTAGAAAAGTTCATTTTTTTTTCCTCGGAAAAGATCATAATTTCATTATGGTATAAAAAAATTACATACATAGATATGAACCAGTTAATATGTAATTGCGCTCATATTTTCTAGCAAAAAAGGAAATGTTGTTTTATCTCTCATGGTTGCATATACATACTTCACTTTACAATTTATGTTAACATTTTTGTTCCCAATATTTTTAGTAGTCTTCTATAATGGTTCCAGATTCATATACATTCTTTCCATGATTCAAAAAAGAAATAATAAATTCCCTTCAAAATATAGAGGATCCTCTTATGAGAGGTATTTTAGTTCCCAAAATTAGTTGTCCTGTCTTTCATGGAAGGGTCGATGGTAGTATCCCTATGTTCCATCGAGAGTGTGTTCAGTAACATGCCATAGTCCAAAGTCTAACCACGTGGCTTCCTTGGAAAGTCTGTCTGCCATTTGATTCCTTTCCTTATAAATATGAGAAAAATAGATATTGTCCAATAAAATTTTGATTCGGATTACATCCTCTAGCAAAGGAAGCAAGCGAGAAAATTTGCATCTATGTATCCCCTTAGCCCAGTTGATGATAACTAGAGAATCACCAAATACTTGTAGAGCTCTGCATCCCTTCTCAATAGAAAAGATTAAGAGTAGTTTTAAGGCCAAGAGTTTGGAGTAGTTATTTGTGCCGCCCCCCAACCCCTCCTTAAGGTAAAAGTAATGTGTAAGTGAGAGAAAGAGGCAGCCACTCCCCCCCACAATTTTCTTTGATCAGACGGGGAGGCTCCATCGAAGAAATCCCATGGGATACTTGGATCGGGGGATTCATCCCTTACATCCCTTGGACACGCTGCATTTCCCTTGTCAGAGCATGAAAAGGATTTGTAAATCCTAATGCTTTGGACCGCTACTCTTTCTGCTGAAAAAATTTCCTCCTAGAAGCTGTGACCATTTCGGGTGATCCTAATTCTCTAGGCGATAATGAAAGGGAAGGCTCGAAGTTCCTCTTGTCCGTGTCTTGTTAACCAGTCCTTTAAGACCAGTTCAAAGGAAGTGCCTTACCTGGCCGGGAGTGTGGGTAATAATTCCTTTGCGAAAGTATAGACTTCCTTGACAAAAGGACACAGTAGAAAAATATGGTCCATTGTTTCTAAGTGTGTTTTACAAAGAGCACAACGACCTGACCCAAAAATAGGTGCCTTTGTAGATTGTCCCAGGTGGGAATTTTATTTTCTATAATGGACCGGATTAAAAGTTTCCCCTTCGCTGGACAAGATTATTTTCAAATCTTACGCCACCACCAAATAGGCTCCCGTTGATGAAGATCCGCTGATAACTTTAAATATCCAGAATGAGGAGTATATTCCCCATCCCCTACACCATCCCAAAGTAACTTGTCATCTCTATCAACCAGTCGTATTGAGGATTCCCATAGGTTCTGCAAGTATCTGTTCCAAAAAGGCAAGTCATCCTCTAAGAGTCCAATCCTATGCCTTGCCAACCATCCTTGATGCCACAAATTTGTAGTGAGGGGATCACTCACTTGTGCCAGATGGAAGAAGCCTCCCAAATTCAATCTCTGCCTTAATCGCTAGGGCAGGATATGTCCAAGCTGGCTCCCAGGCCAAGGATCCAGGCCTAGGCGCACCAAGAGTCCATTACCCACGCTCCACACCAAACCTGTCCCCACTAGAGAAAAATCCTTAATCAAATCCTTCCATATAATAGAATCCCCTGCTGAAGACTTGTTTAAGGATTGAACCCAATCTAAAATTGAAAGTGGAGCAATATACTTCTGGTGGATTATCTGGGTCTAGAGACTAGAAGTCTTTATCAGCTACCAGGAGCATTTTGCTGCGAGAGCTGTAGAGAAGAGGAAAATATTCTTCAGGACCCATCCACCGAGGGCCTTTGGATTTGCGATCCGATCCCATCGTACCCAGGGTAAAACCTTTTTGTCCTTATTTCCTTGCCAAAGATATGTGAAGCATAATTTCCTCAATTTATCCAGAGTGCCTTTGGGAATCCAAGCTAAAGACATCCAGTAGACCAGAATGGATTCTAATACTGACTTAACCAGTACTAGCTGCTCAACCCTTGAGAGCCATTGACGGCTCCAACATTTAAGTCGTTTCTCTAATTTTTCTATAAGCCACTGCCAATCGATCTTCCTATAATCATTTGCTTTTAATAGAAACCTGAGGTATTTCAACCCTTCATCAATATCAAGGACTTGAAAGGGAAGTCTCTCCATAAGGTAAAGTGTTTCCTCTTCATCTAGCGAAGAGAAATTGATACTTGACTTTTGTTTGTTGATTTCCATGCCACTGGCTTGTTTGAAGAGTAATATACCATCACACAGTTTTCCAATATCCTGTCTTGATCCATCACAAAATATTAAAATTTCATCCACAAAAAGTAAGTGTGATATGTATAACCCCTGAGAGATTTTGATGCCTTTGAAGCTTCCTACATATTTGGCTTCATTCAAGTAATGACTAAGACACTCCGGGACTAGCAGAAAGAGAAGTGGAGAAAGGGGACAACCCTGTCTAAGCCCTCTTTCTGCCTTGAAAAAAGGGGTGGCTGAGCCATTGATCAAGAGAGAGAAGGATACTGAGGATAAATAAGCCATAATCCAATTTGTAAAGGCTATTCCAAATCCAATATGAATTAACAACATGCGAATATAAAGTCGGTTTACCCTATCGAAAGCCTTTGAGAGATCAATTTTTATCGCTGCACCTTTGAGTTTTTTACTTTTCATGCTGTGTAGACCTTCTTGTGCCACTCCAATTGCTTCATGGATTTGTATGCCTTTTAGAAACCCAAACTGTTCCTTCGAGATATGCCTTGAAAGAGTATCTTTTAAACGAAGGCTGATGAATTTTGAAATGATTTTGTAGATGCAGTTGCAGAGAGAGATCAGGCGAAAATCATCAAAAGTATTTGGATTATCAGATTTTGGGATTAGAGCAATAAAGGTGGTGTTTAAAGGTTCGTGAATACGCCCATTTTGCCGAGATTCCTTCACTACTTTTAGAATATCATTCCCCAACAAATCAAAGAAACCAGAAACAATTCAATCGACCATTCGTTTGGACCTGGACTCTTCCCTTTCTGGAAGGATTTCATGACAACTAGTAATTCTTTTTCAATGACCAGAGCCATTAGTGACTCCCTCTCCTCTTCCTCCATAGAACATGGGAAGAATCTGACTACTTTCACAATTTCCCCGATTGATGAACCCGACTGAGCTTTGAACAGTTTTGTAAAATGAGAGGTCCCCAATGTTGAGAGCCCTTCGAAGGTGTTGACAAGTTGGCTGTCCCTCTGAGTGAGACCCCAAATGGTATTATTCAATTTCCTGCCTTTGGAAAAAGTATGGAAGAATTTTGTGTTCTCGTCCCCACAGGTGAGCCAAATAGCCCGACTTTTTAGTCTCCAGAAAGCTTCCTTGTCAGCCAAAATAATTCTCCGCCAAAGTTCCACTTGAGAAAGTTCCTCCCTAGCTTCCCTAGATCTAAAGCCAATATCAGGGTCAGCCCACTAGTCCAAGATCTTTTTTTCAAGAGAGAGAAGCTCTTGTTCTTCTTTTACTCTTTTCTCATGCGCCCATGAGATGGTATCCTGTTTAACTTTCTTTAGATTTTCCATAAAAATAATTGTTGCATGCGAGTTGTGTAGAGGTACAATGGGAACCCACAAATTGAAAACTAAGGCCTGATACTCAGGATTCTTTAGCCAACCTTCAAAGAATTTTAAGGGCCCGGGTGTGCGTCGAGTGCTTCCCCTTAATTCCAAAACAATCGGGTTGTGATTTGATTCTCCACTACTAGCGACCCATTGGTGAGAAAGGCCCAAGGAGTCCACCAGATCCTCCGTCAATAGAAATCGATCCAAAATTTTTGCAACTCTAGCATCACTAGTCCTCAAATTCCTCCAAGTTGACTGTAGTTTAATCGGAAATAGATTCAACAATCCCAATGTATCAAGATAATTCATGAAATAGTTAGTCAAGGGAACTCCGAGGTCCCCAGAACTCCGCCGCTCCTAAGGAAAAATTTAGGTCCCCTCCCATTATAACCCTTGCCTGAGAAAGCCAAGGGCATAAGGCCAAAGAATCCTAGTATCGTTTCTGCTCAACACAGGGACCGTAAATATTAATGAGCACCAAGGCACACCCTAGCTCTTTAGAGAATAAAATGAGATCAACCCCCGAGTAAAAGTCCCAAACACTATCACATCTGTCGCTCTTGAGTCTCCATCCTATGGCAAGAACCCTAGAGCAACCTTTGGCATCAACCTCCACAAACAAACAACCATGACGAAGTGCTTCCAAAGAACGTACCAACACCTCACTGACTCCCATGGTTTCCTGGAGAAAGATTATGTCTGGGTTGTTTACAGAAAAAAATATTTCCAGAGACTATATTTTAGCCGGCATCGCCAAACCCCTGCAGTTGAGGGAGATAATTTTCATGAGGTAACCATCTTCTGGGGTTGCTTTTCTCTAAGCACCCATTCAATGGAGGATTTCCTTCCCAAAGCCACATCGAGTTTGGCTCGATCTTGAGCCAGTAGAAAGTGTGAGCGTCTACCCCGTCCTTGCGAGGAATAAAAATCCCGAGTAAGAGACCCCAAGCCCGCCCCAAAGGGATCATCTGCAGTGCAACCACTCAGAGTTTCAAAGAGGATAGCCCTATTGCGTAGGGTATAATGGATCCTGGACCCGTCAGGAGACTGGGAACTAGAGGAGGATTGAAAAGCAGAGAGAGAGGAGGTCCCATTAGGAGGACTAGGAGGGGAGGGTAGGGAAGAGTTAGTCTCCAAAGGCAAGGATACAAAGGTGGAAGATGAACCCCCAAGGAAAAAATTCATTGGGGTCGCCAATACCAAGGGGTCCCCGAACGAACAGTAAACACTTGACACTTGACCCAGAGTAACCACTGGTGTGCAAATCAGAGAAGGAAAAAGAGCCTTAGGGGGGAGGGAGAAAAAGGTCGACACAGGCCAAGGAAGAAAAAGGGGAGAAGGAAGACCCAACGAAGGAGGGAAGTATAGTCCCAAAGTGCCCAAAAGAAGTGCCAAATAAAAAACAGAAGCAACAGCTAGAGGCAAAGAGAAATTTTGCTTACCCGATGTTAGATGAGTTCTTGGACAAGCATGCAGAGAATATTTTTGTACCTCTGTGAGTGTCGGGTCTCTGTCCACCAAAGAAGGACCCATGGGGGGGAGACGTTTGTCGCCTACTGACCCTACCAAAATCCCCCACCTGAGAGATCCCCGCCTGATTGCCTCCAGTGACCCCATGGTCCTGTCCTGCTCTGCCCAGCCCTGGGCCTGTTCCAGCAGCCAAAGATCCCCTAAATTTTCCTTTAAAGGGAAGTTTGTAGTCCACCACTCCATACCCATAAACATGGCATCTATGGCATCTGAAGGGAATACCTTCATAGTCCAAGGGTTGAAGAAAAGTACCAGAGGTCGTCTTAATTTTCATCTCCTTTAAAAGACTCAGACGGAGGTCCAACCACACCAAGATCCTGGCTACTGTCATAAGCCCCGTTTCTTCAAAAGAGTAATCAGCCTCCAGGAAATCATTGATTCTTCTACCAATGTCCAAGAAGCGTGTCGAGTTCCAATATTGCATAGGAATGCCCGGTAGCTGAACCCAAACTGGAACCACATCAATTCTCTCCCTTTTGTCATCAAATATTGGGGTCCAATGCTTAAGAACAATAGGGGTGCCAACCATTGTCCAAGTTTGAGAGAGAACCCAGTCCACATCAGAAGAGGCCTTGAAAACAAAAGAGAACCAACCCCTGGCTAACAACCGACTACTGGGAAAGGAAGTAAGTTTTTTCCCAGGAAGTTTCCACCCAAGAGCGAAGAAAGGTAGTTCCCAACGTTTTTCCTCTTGCTCGCCCTACAACAATGAGTTCGGAAAACTCAACCACACGATCCATAGCTATGTCCTCTCCAAAAACCATACAGTCTGGACTGGATCGATCCCGAGCACACTATGTACTCCTAGGTTCCAAACGCTTTGAACCCCCAAAATCCTTTGAGCATTCTTGTGCTCCTCTCTTAGCCAAACCCTTGGATACCTGACCCGGAGGAGTTTAAATAAGACTGGAAACGCTACCAGGGGAAGGTTCCCTCCCAAAGTAATCACCAACCATCGTCGCAGGTTCCGATAAAGTTCCATGATCGTTGATGAGCTCTGAGGGTGAGAAAAGGGATCCAGATTCATCCTCCTCCAAATATTTTTGTGGTGAGGCCCAACAACCAACATTAAATAAAGCCCCAGGCTCGAAACCGATGCACTCAAATAAACCCTCTGACAGACATGGAAGCGGTTCCAACCGAACCTCAAGACCCACCAAAGTAGTTGTCGAAGCTCCATAAGTCAGCCCATGTTGGGTATGTGCTATATTCTTTGCATGTGTGTGTGTGGGCATGTTAGGTTCGACAATTGCGTCTGACGATCCCTCGCACTAGTGCTCTATTTGTGCTGTGTGCACTGGGTGCTTTCCTAGGGGGGTCCCAGGGGGGGCAGGTATGCCCCCCCCTGGTTACCCGCAGCGTTCGACAACGGGCGGTAGCCCGGGGCAGCGCCCCAATTTTTTTTTTTTGGGCGGTTTTTGCTATTTTTANAATACCTAAAAACATTGTATATATTGTATGGTGAATGGTGAAATTCGATATAATGAATATAAGAAAGGTTTTTCGGTTGAGGGTTTCCGGTATAAGATCTCTGTGTACTCTGTGTATGAGCCATTGATTAATTTCTGTCTTGCTTAAGAATCTATATGCATTGCTTTACTTCGCAGGTTTAAAACTTACATGTGGTATCAGATCTCGTTTTTGGCTTCAAAGGGATGCCTTTGTTGTTGAGGGTTTGGCTCAATCTTGATAGATCAAGTTTATCTTGGGTCTGTGATAAACTTGGGTTCAGTGGGAGCTTTTGCAGTGGAGATTCGAGTAAAGAAAGAGGAATGGCAAGCTCATCTAGAATCGAGATAGAGAAGTTCAATGGTAAAAACTTTGAGCTATG
>JASDQU010011919.1:151983-166465 GCA_032191745.1 Picea mariana
CCTTCTTCAACTCTGACTTCACGATATCCAACACTTTATTCTTGGCAAGGATGAGGTCAATCCTTGTCTTCCATGCTCTGAAGTTAGAGGCTCCATCTAACTTGTTCTCTGACTTCATAGAATAAGTCATGGCTTCTTTGACTTGGTCAAACCCTAGATTTGACCATAAACTCGAACTTTACGTCTTGGCTTGCTGAGAGTATCAGAAGATGCGCTAGGCTAGAGCACATTGATCTATCCATATATTAGGTCAATCCATTCACTTAAGGTTCCTCAATAAGAGGATTAGGGTTTCTGCAACTGCTCCTGCTAGTAACCCTAGCGGTAGTGTCTTGGAAGCTGCTTTTGCTAGTAACCCTAGCGACAGTTCCTCAATGAGCTCAATATCCTAGGGGCTATGTTTCCTTCTAGTGTTTAGACTGAATGAAGGAGGTGTGGGCCCATAACCTGTTAGAATATGAAGGATGTGTGCTCGTTTTACCATTGAAAATACCCTTGTCACCCAACCATAGGACGAAGCCACCCTTCGAACACCTTAACCTTGACAGAGAATCATTCTAGAAGCAAACCCTAGGCTAGATAGCCATACAAAGGGTAGTGCACCTTTCCCCAAGGATAGCGCATCAATAAAGGCTAATCAGATGTTCCAAAACCTAGACAAGAGATAGTCCAAGCCGAAACGTAACTTCTAGCTGCAACAACTGCACCAACAAATCTCCTCCAAACCTGCGCACAAGACTGCAACTGCACTGTGCAGAACTGGTTCTCTGCAACTGCTGAGATGTGTCAAATGAGAGATTGGCGCCCTATATTTATAGTGGTTCTAACAGACTTACTGGGGCCAAATTATCCTTCTGGGTACTTGTCTGTTCAATATATATTAATTCTTTTGGCTGTCTTCTTCTCTTGGAGGCTAATAACCTAATACATATGATCTTCTTGAGCCGACAAGTCTTCTAGGGTTATTAGCCAACTCATTAGGGTTTCTCTTGCTTCCCAGAGTCTTCTATTCTCGTCAGGTTCACACGTGGAGGTAAATACCTCCCGCAGCTACCATAATATCAACATTATGGTCCACAGGAGCGCCATCCCATTCCTCTTTGAAGGACAAATGCAATTTATTTTATTTGTAACTACAGACATTACTGCTTATTTTATTAACACATCTATTATTTTTTGAGGTTCCCAAAGAACTAGTTCGAGACATAACATTATTGATTTCTCAGGACTTTAATTTTTAAGCATGAGATTTCAAATGTGTGTCTATCAAAATCTTTATTGAATTTAATGGAATGATCATTTATATTTGTCTGCTATATGTGGTCCATAATTTCTTTTTCCTTTTCTAAATATTGTTTTCTACTTTGATGAATGTTGTGATGGAAATGTCATCTTATGATAATGTATACTCTTTTGGTTTACAAATATTGTAAGAAAGTGTAAATATTTGCTTTATGTAAAATACCCGGCCCGTCTCAAGTATTTTTTGCATGTGAATATTTATTTCAAGAATAACACTTGGTCCTCTCTTAGGCATTTTCAATGCTTTTATGCTATTTAAAATAGAGGGGTACAACCTCTTTATAAACGTAGGGGATTTATCCTTTTGAGGTTAACTTAAAGACCATAAGATAGACTTTTAGATCAACATTTTTGGCGACTGTACTGGGGAACTAAACAAAATTCTGGTTTCGTAGGTTGAAAATTTTAATGACTCTACTAGAATCCAACCAACCCCAAATACAAATCGGATTAAGATATCAAAGAAGTATCTTGCACTAGTTGTATGACCTAACAATCACAACCGCAAGGAGTCTTGAAAAATTCGAGAGAACTTGGGAAGTTCTTTCCCAAGAAGAAGAAATAGTAATATCCTTGAGATAAAGAAGACAACTGCAAAATTTAGAAAAACTGGAATCATACAAAGGTCCATTAACAAGAAATAAAAGTAAAAATATTCAGGTTCACAAAGTTGCCCAAAGTTAAATATCTAAAGCAAGTGATATAATAATCATGGGTGATAGAGAAGAACAAAGAAATTGAATTCCTATTGAAGAAAGAAAAATAAATGAAAGACAAAGAAACACTAGAAGAAGAGCTAGGTCTAGCCCACTCAATTTACATGGAGAACAACATACATTACCAACACTACCTCAAGGAGTTTTACTTGTCTTTTCAGGTGATGGGATTATGGATTCTAAAATTCATATGAATCAGTTCCTTAGTATTTGTGATATTCATTTGATTGAACACAATGATGTAATGGTTAGAGTCTTTCTGCAAACTTTGATAGGTTCAACCTATGAATGGTATCTTTCCCTCCTAGCTCAATCAATTGGTTCATTTGATGATATATAATATATGTTCATGACTAGATATGCACAACCTATTTCATACCATACTTTTCTTACTCAATTCACCCAAATCCATATCCAAAAGGGTGAAATACTCGAGGATTTTAATTTATGATTTTTTGAGACATTAAACCAAATCCTAGATGGGAAACACCCAAATGATCCTTTCATATTCGGATGCTACAAGAATTCCATGCTCTCAAATGTGAATTATGAAACAAGAGATTCAAAAATAAATAACTTGAATGAGGCAATCCAGAAGGAAACAAAAATGTAAGAGTACATGTTAGAGACTAATGTTGATCCCAAGATTGTTCTTGGAAAAGTGTAAAGACAAATGACCAGTCTGTCTATAACACCTCAGGGACCATTCACGTCTAGAAGTTTTGAAAATTGAGAAATTGGGGGAGGGATTCTCCAAGGCATGCCCCCTAATGTGAGAAATGATCCTGGAGTATCCCAAGAAATAAGAAAAAATATAGAAATTGATCAAATGAACAGAACAATTAGACAAATGCAAAACAAGATAAATCGACTCAAGAGGAGTGAGAATTTCATTCCATTAAATAAAATTATGAGAGCTCCATTACCTAATAAAAGTGGAAGAAATGATAGAATTGAAGATCATAGACCAAGAACACCCAGAGTTTCAAATCCAAATGCTGTTGTGATAGAATAGATTGTAGAAGATTTTTTTTTTTAAAACTACAATCATTAATCAAGATGAAGTTTTGGAATCAGTACAAATGGAAGAAGGTTCATCATATTTTTATATTTTTTTATGAACAAGAGGATCCTAACCATTCACAAGACAATGTTGTTCAAATCAGAACTCAAGTAAATAAATTCAAGACAAGGGAACAACTAGAAAAATAAAAAGCGAAAGATAACATTCTAGAGCCAACAAAACAACAACCAATTGTTAATTAGACGAAGACTCCATTGAAAATGAATTATAATCTAGTTGATGAGTTAGCTAATATTCAAATTATTTTACCATTCATGGAAGTAGTCGAGATACCTCAACAAAGGGAGAATATTCTTAAGATATTGGATGATACGAATTCAAGAATAAAGGTAGATGTGGTGAACACTAGACAACAACAAAATATCACATCAGTAAGGCGAAGAGGAAAAGTTCCACCGTTTTATATATCTTTAAAGAATCATGATTTTACACTTCATAACTGTTTGGTGGATAGTGGATCCACTAACGATATCATGCCATTATCAATGATAGAGGCCCTTGGCATGGAGTGACAAAATACTATGAAATTGATGAAAGCATATATTCCATAGACTCAAGAAAAATTCTAGCTTATGGAGAAATTAAATATTTTTGTGCATGAATAAGTGAGACACCTCACATTACAACGATGTTTACTATAATCATAGTTGATATGCCTCCAAAATATGGTGTTGTCTTAGGAATATATTGGTGTTCGTTGATTAGAGGATATATAATGAATCATGGAAGTTGCATGATGCTTCCAAATAAAGAAGGAACGATAATCACAATTCATCGAGAGCACAAAAAGCCAGTATTATTTAAGAATAAGGAAACTAAAATGATGCAAAACTATGTAGATGTTGGTATCAAGAATTATGTTGTTTTCAATATAGAACAACTAAATCCACCTAGGCAAGATGAATAAAGTTATTTCCAAGGTTTTTGGAAAATGTCATTTGATGGTGCTTGTTCTAAATCTAAAACTAGAGATGGTATTTTTTTCAAAAGTCCTCAATATGGTGTTTTCCCACATGAAATTAGATTAGAGTTCCATTGTACCAACAATGAAGCGAAATATGAAGCATTGATCCAAGGACTGATCCTTGCCCTTCAAATGCAAGTGGAAAATCTGGTGTTGATTGGTGATTCAAAACTAGTTATCAATAATATCAAGAAAAAATACAAAATCAAGAAAGAAAGATTAAAACATCATGCAAGGAGAGCATGGGAAATCACATATTCATTTAACTCTTCTAATATTTCTTTTTTTCCTCGAGAGAAAAATAAAAAAAAAGATGATTCATTGGAAGTAGCTGCAACTCTCTTTAATTCATATGTTTCTCAAAATCGAAGTACTTTTCATGTCAAGACAATTTTTTGACCTTCAATACTTGATAATCAAGAGTATTGACAAGTTTTTGAAAATTATGAGCACATTACAAGATTCCTCACAGACCATGACTGAGTGTTATCATATGATTAAGAAGAAATCCAATATTCTCAGAAGGAAAATTGTCTTCAGAGTGTTGTACTCTCTCCTAAGAATTATGCAAGTTTGGAATCACTTTTTATAAGATATGGTCAAACAAATATCTTGGATTCTAAAGAGGAACCATCTATTAGGAAGGTTCAAGAGACACATAAAATCGACATCACTACACTTAATTCTTCAAAATACATAAATCTTGGTACTAGTTGCACCATTGAAGAAATAACTCAATATACACTTTCGTTCATAGACTTTCATGATATTTTTGCTTGGAGTTATGATGATTTAAAGGAGTATGACAAATCTATATTCCATAATATTATACCACTCAAAGAGGGATAAAAATTTTTTCAGCAAAAGTTTAAAATGATAAATCCCAAATTGAAGTCCTTAGTGAAGATGGAGTTGGAAAACCTAAAAAAAACTGGAATAATTTTTCCAATCAGATACTCAGAATGGATTTCAAATCTTGTGGTAGCTGTGAGGAAAAATAATAGAGAGATTCATATTTGTGTTGATTTCAAAAATCTCAATCGAGCAAGTATTAAAGACAACTACCCACACCCAAACATGGAAATGTTATTACAACAGGTTACCGGTTCTGCACTAATGTCTATGCTATATGGATTTTCTAGATACAATCAAGTCCTCGGGGATGAGGAATATACACCAAAGACTGCATTCATTATACCATACGGAACTTATGATTATGTCTGTATTCCATTTGGATTAAATAATGTAGGTGCAACTTTTCAAAGGGAAATGGACCATGCTTTTAAAGATCTAATTGGAAAATTGATGAAAAATTATAAAGATGATTTGATAGTTCATTCAAAACCAAGAAAAATACATTTAAAACATCTCATATAATTCTTTAAAATATGTAGAATGTATGAAATATATTTGAATCCAAAAAGGTGTATGTTTTCCATATCAGAAGGAAAGCTCCCGGGTCATGTTATGAGAAAAGAAGGAATATACATTGATCTAGAAAGAGTTAAAGAAATAAATGACCTAAATCCACCTACATCAAGAAAATGAGTACAATCTTTCTTCGGAAAGATAAATTTGAATGGACACTAGACATTCAAAAGGATTTCAAAAAAATAAAACATGCCATTAATACTGCCCCTATTCTTACCAGTCTTGAATTTGACATAGATTTTATATTATACTCATTCTCTTAAGAGGAAACTATTGCCTCAATTCTTACCCATAAAAATGAGAAAGTAGAAGAATTTCCAATTAATTTCATGAGTAAGACCTTGCATGATTATGAATTAAATTACTCTATGGTTGAAAATAAATCTATTTCCCTGGTCAAGGCAATAATGCATTTCAAGATTGCCCCTGGGGGGGCAGCTCAATTGGCAAGTGCCGTGAAAATGAAGTTCCATGAGGTTTCAAGTTAAACTCCCCCCGACTTACATTGTGAACACCTGGAGGTTATAGTGGTAGCAGTTGGATAACACGGCCACGTGTAACACAAGCACGTTCCCAACTAGTTGCTGATTCCGCCAGACATAAAAAAAAATAAAAAAAAATAATGCATTTCAGGACCTATATTTTGTCATCTCACATCATTGCTTTTGTGCCACATTCACTAGTAAAGATGTTGGTTAATTAACAACTCTGAGAGGGTATATGTGAAAATTGGTTAGCAAAGCTTCAAGAGTATGGTTTAGAAATTAAACCTCTGAAGGTTGTCAAGGGGAAAGGACCATGTCAATTCATCACTAGAATTGAAGCTGTAAATATCTCTCCTCCATATACAATTGATGTTGTCATATAGAGAACAAGTTTAGCAACATATGAATGGTACAAAGACATCATATTTTATCTAAAATACAACCAATTTCCTCCTAGAATGTCTTCTAAAGAAAGGATAACTTTGAAGATGAAAACTAATCAAATGTACTAGTCTTAGGAGTTCTCTTCCGAATAAATTTTGATGGAATTCTATTAAGATGTTTAGATTGTCCAAAGTCCAAGGAAATGCTTCAAGAATTTCATAATGGAATTTGTGGTGGACATTTTTTTGCCAGTTGTAACTGCTCACAGAATCATTTGGGCTGGTTATTATTGGCCAACTATGTTCAAAGATTATTACACAATGATTCAAAAAATGCCTCCCATGCCAAAACTTTTCAGGGAAGATGAAGAAGGATACAATGCCACTACAACCTATAAAAGTAAAGGAACCATTTGCACAATGGGGCCTAGATGTGATTGGTCCAATAAATCCAAAATCGAGTAAAGGGCATGCTTATATTATCACTACAACCGACTATTTTACCAAGTGGCAAGAATTTGTTGCTTTAAGAAATGGTGATTCAGAACAATTGATCCTTTTTAATGAAATAAAATATATTGTCTAGATTTGGTGTACTAGAAAAGTTCATTTTTTTTTCCTCGGAAAAGATCATAATTTCATTATGGTATAAAAAAATTACATACATAGATATGAACCAGTTAATATGTAACTGCGTTCATATTTTCTAGCAAAAAAGGAAATGTTGTTTTATCTCCCATGGTTGCATATACATACTTCACTTTACAATTTATGTTAACATTTTTGTTCCCAATATTTTTAGTAGTCTTCTATAATGGTTTCAGATTCATATACATTCCTTCCACGATTCAAAAAAGAAATAATAAAGTCCCTTCAAAATATAGAGGCTCCTCTTATGAGAGGTATTTTAGTTCCCAAAATTAGTTGTCCTGTCTTTCATGGAAGGGTCGATGGTAGTATCCCTATGTTCCATCGAGAGTGTGTTCAGTAACGTGCCATAGTCCAAAGTCTAACCGCGTGGCTTCCTTGGAAAGTCTGTCTGCCATTTGATTCCTTTCCTTGTAAATATGAGAAAAATAGATATTGTCAAATAAAATTTTGATTCGGATTACATCCTCTAGCAAAGGAAGCAAGCGAGAAATTTTGCATCTATGTATCCCCTTAGCCCAGTTGATGATAACTAGAGAATTGCCAAATACTTGTAGAGCTCTGCATCCCTTCTCAATAGAAAAGATTAAGAGTAGTTTTAAGGCCAAGAGTTTGGAGTAGTTATTTGTGCCGCCCCCAGCCCCTCCTTAAGGTAAAAGTAATGTGTAAGTGAGAGAAAGAGGCATCCACTCCCCCCACAATTTTATCTGATAAGACGAGGAGGCTCCATCGAAGAAATCCCATGGGATACTTGGATCGGGGGACTCCTCCCTGACATCCCTTGGACGCGCTGCAATTCCCCTGTTGGAGCATGAAAAGGATTTGTAAATCCTAATGCTTTGGACCGCTACTCTTTCTGTTGAAAAAATTTCCTTCTGGAAGTTGTGACCATTTCGGGTGATCCTGATTCTCTAGGCGATAATGAAAGGGAAGGCCCAAAGTTCCTCTTGTCCGCGTCTTGTTAACCAGTCCTTTAAGGCTAGTTCAAAGGAAGTGCCTTGCCTGGCCGAGAGTGTGGGTAATAATTCCTTTGCGAAAGTCTAGACTTCCTTGACAAAAGGACACAGTAGAAAAATATGGTCCATTGTTTCTAAGTGTGTTTTACAAAGAGCACAACGACCTGGCCCAAAAAATAGGCGCCTTTGTAGATTGTCCCAGGTGGGAATTTTATTTTCTAGAATGGACCAGATTAAAAGTTTCCCCTTCACTAGAAAAGATTGTTTTCAAATTTTACACCACCACCAAATAGGCTCCCGTTGATGAATATCTGCTGATAACTTTAAATATCTAGAATGAGGAGTATATTCGCCATCCCCTACACCATCCCAAAGTAACTTGTCATCTCTATCAACCAGTCATATTGAGGATTCCCGTAGGTTCTGCAAGTATCTGTTCCAAAAAGGCAAGTCATCCTCTAAGAGTCCAATCCTATGCCCCGCCAACCATCCTTGATGCCACAAATTTGTAGTGAGGGGATCACTCACCTGTGCCAGATGGAAGAAGCCTCCCAAAGTCAATCTCTACCTTAATCCCTCGGGCAGGATATGTCCAAGCTGGCTCCCAGGCCAAGGATCTAGGCCTAGGTGCACCAAGAGTCCATTACCCACTCTCCACACCAAACCCGTCCCCACTAGAGAAAAAGCCTTAATCAAATCCTTCCATATAATAGAATCCCCCGCTGAAGACTTGTTTAAGGATCGAAACCAATCTAAAATTGAAAGTGGAGCAATATACTTCTGGTGGATTACCTGGGTCTAGAGACTAGAAGTCTTTATCAGCCACTAGGAGCATTTTTCCATGAGAGCTGTAGAGAAGAGGGAAATATTCTTCAGGACCCATCCACCAAGGGCCTTTGGATTTGCGATTCGATCCCATCGTACCCAGGGTAAAACCTTTTTGTCCTTATTGCCCTGCCAAAGATATGTGAAGCATAATTTCCTCAATTTATCCAGAGTGCCTTTGGGAATCCAGGCTAAAGACATCCAGTAGACCAGAATGGATTCTAATACTGACTTTACCAGTACTAGCTGCTCAACCCTTGAGAGCCATCAATGGCTCCAACATTTAAGTCGTTTCTCTAATTTTTCTATAAGCCACTGCTAATCGATCTTCCTATAATCATTTGGTTTTAATAGAAACTCGAGGTATTTCAACCCTTCATCAATATCAAGGACTTATAAGGGAAGTCTCTCCATAAGGTAAAGTGTTTCCTCTTCATCTAGCGAAGAGAAATTGATACTTGACTTTTGTTCATTGATTTCCATGCCACTGGCTTGTTTGAAGAGTAATATACCATCACATAGTTTTCCAATATCCTGTCTTGATCCATCACAAAATATTAAAATTTCATCCACAAAGAGTAAGTGTGATATGTATAACCCCTGAGATATTTTGATGCCTCTGAAGCTTCCTATAGATTTGGCTTCGTTCAAGTAACGACTAAGACACTCCGTGACTAGCAGAAAGAGAAGTGGAGAAAGGGGACAACCCTGTCTAAGCCCTCTTTCTTCCTTGAAAAAAGGGGTGGCTGAGCCATTGATCAAGAGAGAGAATGATACTGAGGATAAATAATCCATAATCCAATTTGTAAAGGCTATTCCAAGTCCAAGATGAATTAACAAAATGTGAATATAAAGCCGGTTTACCCTATCGAAAGCCTTTGAGAGATCAATTTTTATCACTGCACCTTTGAGTTTTTTAATTTTCATGCTGTGTAGACATTCTTGTGCCACTCCAATTGCTTCATGGATTTGTATGCCTTTTAGAAACCCAAACTGTTCCTCCGAGATATGCCTTGAAAGAGTATCTTTTAAACAGAGGCTGATGATTTTTGAAATGATTTTGTAGATGCAGTTGCAGAGAGAGATAAGACGAAAATCATCAAAAGTATTTGGATTATCTGATTTTGGGATTAGAGCAATAAAGGTGGCGTTTAAAGGTTCATGAAT
The DNA here is from genome assembly GCA_032191745.1 of Picea mariana. Lineage (NCBI taxonomy): Eukaryota > Viridiplantae > Streptophyta > Pinopsida > Pinales > Pinaceae > Picea > Picea mariana. The sequence continues at coordinate 161,945 of JASDQU010011919.1, forward strand.
ACGCCCATTTTGCCGAGATTCCTCCACTACTTTTAGAATATCATTCCCCAACAAATCAAAGAAACCAGAAACAATTCAATTGACCATCCGTCCAGAACTGGACTCTTCCCTTTCTGGAAGGATTTCATGACAACTAGTAATTCTTGTTCAATGACCAGAGCCATTAGTGACTCCCTCTCCTCTTCCTCTATAGAATGTGGGAAGAATCTGACTGCTTTCACAATTTCCCCGATTGATGAACCCGACTGAGCTTTGAAAAGTTCTGTAAAATGAGAGGTCCCCAATGTTGAGAGCCCTTCGAAGGTGTTGACCAGTTGGCCGTCCCTTTGAGTGAGACCCCAAATGGTATTATTCAATTTCCTGCCTTTGGAAAAAGTATGGAAGAATTTTTTGTTCTCATCCCCACAAGCGATCCAAATATCCCGACTTTTTAGTCTCCAGAAAGCTTCCTTGTCAGCCAAAATAATTCTCCACCGAAGTTCCACTTGAGAAAGTTCCTCCCTAGCTTCCCTAGATCTGAAGCCAATATCAGGGTCAGCCTGCCAGTCCAAGATCTTTTTTTCAAGAGAGAGAAGCTCTTGTTCTTCTTTTACTCTTTTCTCATGCACCCATGAGATGGTAGCCTGTTTAAATTTCCTTACATTTTCCATAAAAATAATTGTTGCATGCGAGTTGTGTAGAGGTACAATGGGAACCCACAAATTGTGAACTAAGGTCTGATACTCAGGATTCTTTAGCCAAACTTCGAAGAATTTGAAGGGCCTGGGTGTGCGTCGGGTGCTTCCCCTTAATTTCAAAACAATCGGGTTGTGATCTGATTCTCCACTGCTAGCGACCCATTGGTGAGAAAGTCCCAAGGAGTCCACCAGATCCTCCGTCAGTAGAAAGCGATCCAAACTTTTTGCAACTCTAGCATCACTAGTCCTCAAATTCCTCCAAGTTGGCTGTAGTTTAACCAGAAATAGATCCAACAATGCCAATGTATCAAGATAATTCGTGAAATAGTCAGTCAAGGGATCCAGAGTCGATCGAGGTCCCCAGAACTCTGCCACTCCTAAGGAAAATTTTAGGTCCCCTCCCATTATAACCCCTGCCTGAGAAAGCCAAGGGCATAAGGCCAGAGAATCCTAGTATCGTTTCCTCTCAACATAGGGACCGTAAATATTAATGAGCACCAAGGCACACCCTAGCTCCTTAGAGAATAAAATGAGATCAACCCCTGAGTCAAAGTCCCAAACACTATCACATATGCTGCTCTTGAGTCTCCATCCTATGGAAAGAACCCTAGAGCGTCCTTTGGCATCAACCTCCACAAATGAACAACCATGAATAAGTGCTTCCAAAGAACATACCACTACCTCACTGACTCCCATGGTTTCCTGGAGAAAGATTATGTCTGGGTTGTTTACAGAAAAAAGTATTTTCAGAGACAATATTTTAGTCGGCATCGCCAAACCCCTGCAGTTGAGGGAGATAATTTTCATGAGGTAAACATCTCTTGGGTTGCTTTTCTCTAAGCACCCAGTCAATGGAGGATTTCCTTCCCGAAGACACATCGAGTTTGGCTCGATCTTGAGCCAGTAGAAAGTGTGAGCGTCTGCCCCGTCCTCGCGAGGAATAAAAATCCTGAGTAAGAGACCCGAAGCCCACCCCAAAGGGATCATCCACAGCGCAACCACTCAGAGTTTCAAAGAGGATAGCCCTATTGCGTAGGGTATAATGGATCCTGGACCCCTTAGGAGACTGGGAACTAGAGGAGGATTGAAAATCAGAGAGAGAGGAGGTCCCATCAACAGGACTAGGAGGGGAGGGTAGGGAAGAGTTAGTCTCCAAAGGAAAGGATACAAAGGCGGAAGATGAACCCCCAAGGAAAAAATTCATTGGGGTTGCCAATACCAAGGGGTCCTCGAACGAATAGTAAACACTTGACACTTGACCCACAGTAACCACTGGTGTGCAAATCAGAGAAGGAAAAAGAGCCCTAGGGGGGAGGGAGAAAAAGGTCGACATAGGCCAAGGAAGAAAAAGGGGAGAAGGAAGACCCAACGAAGGAGGGAAGTATAGTCCCAAAGTTCCTAAAGGAAGTGCCAAATAAAAAACAGAAGCAACAGCCAGAGGCAAAGAGAACTGTTGCTTACCCGGCATCAGATGAGTTCTTGAACAAGCCTGTAGAGAATATTTCTATACCTTTGTGAGTGTCGGGTCTCTGTCCACCGAAGAAGGACCCATGGGGGGGAGACGTTTGTTGCCTACTGACCCTACCAAAATCCCCCACCTGAGAGATCCCCGCCTGATTGTCTCCAGTGACCCCATGGTCTTGTCCCACTCTGCCCAGCCCTGGGCCTGTTCCAGTAGCCAAAGATCCCCTAAATTTTCCTTTAAAGGGAAGTTTGCAGTCCACCACTCCATGCCCATAAGCATGGCACCTATGGCATCTGAAGGGAATACCTTCATAGTCCAGGGGTTGAAGAAAAGTACCAGAGGTCATCTTAATTTTCATCTCCTTTAAAAGACCCGGCCGGAGGTCCAACCGCACCAAGATCCTAGCTACTGTCATAAGCCCCGTTTCTTCAAAAGAGTAATCAGCCTCCAGGAAATCATCGATTCTTCTACCAGTGGCCGAGAAGCATGCTGAGTTCCAATATTGCATAGGAATGCCCGGTAGCCGGATCCAAACTGGAACCACATCAACTCTCTCCCTTTTGGCATCAAATATTGGGGTCCAATGCTTAAGAACAATAGGGGTGCCAACCATTGTCCAAGTTTTAGAGAGAACCCAGTCCACATCAGAAGAGGCCTTGAAAACAAAAGAGAACCAACCCTTGGCTAACAATCGACTACTGGGAAAGGAAGTAAGTTTTTTCCCCAGGAAGTTTCCACCCAAGAGCGAAGAAAGGCAGTTCCCAACCTTTTTCCTCTTGCTCACCCTACAACAATGAGTTCAGAAAAATCGACCACATGATCCATATCTATGTCCTCTCCAAAAAACAAACAGTCTGGACCGGATCGATCCCGAGCACACTATGTACTCCTAGGTTCCAAGCGCTTTGAACCCCCAAAATCCTTCGAGTGTTCTCGTGATCCTCTCTTTGCCAAACCCTTGGATACCTGACCTGGAGGAGTTTCAATAAGATTGGAAACCCTACCAGGGGAAGGTTCCCTCCCAAAGTAATCACCGACCGTCGTCGCAGGTTCCGGGAAAGTTCCATGATCGTTGATGAGCTCTAAGGGTGAGAAAAGGGATCTAGATTCATCCTCCTCCAAATATTTTTGTGGTGAGGCCCAACAACCAACATTAAATAAATCCCCAGGCTCAGAACCGATGCACTCAAATAAATCGTCTGACAGACCCAGAAGCGGTTCTAGCCCAACCTCAAGACCCACCAAAGTAGTCGTCGAAGCTCCATAAGTTAGCCCATGTTGGGTATGTGTTATATTCTTTGCATGTGTGTGTGTGGGCGTGTTAGTTTCGACAACTGCGTCTGACAATCCCTCGCACTAGTGCTCTGTTTGTGCCGTGTGCGCCGATTGCTTTTCTAGGGGGGTCCCAGGGGGGGCAGGTATGCCCCCCCTGGTTACGCACAACGTTCGGTAAAGGGCGGTAGCTCGGGGCAACGCCCCAAATTTTTTTTTTGGGGCGGTTTTTGCTATTTTTAGCAGATTTGTAAATTAATCCCGGATTAAGGGATTAGGGTTTTGGTATCTATGGAATACCTAAAAACATTGTATATATTGTATGGTGAATGGTGAAATTCGATATAATGAATATAAGAAAGGTTTTCCCGGTTGAGGTTTTCCGGTATAAAATCTCTGTGTACTCTGTGTATGAGCCATTGATTAATTTCTGTCTTGCTTAATAATCTATATGCATTGCTTTACTTCGCAAGTTTAAAAGTTACATGTGGTATTAGATCTCGTTTTTGGCTTCAAAGGGACGCCTTTGTTGTTGAGGGTTTGGCTCGATCTTGATAGATCAAGTTTATCTTGGGTCTGTGATAAACTTGGGTTCAGTGGGAGCTTTTGCAGTGGAGATTCGAGTAAAGAAAGAGGAATGGCGAGCTCATCTAGAATCGAGATAGAGATGTTCAATGGTAAAAACTTTGAGCTATGGAAGCTCAAGATGGAGGACCTTCTTGTAGACAAAGAACAATGGATCACTGTGGATCCTGGTACACAGCCTACTGGTACATTGTCTACTAGCACACAGGCTACTGGTACACAACCTACTAGTACACAAACTACTAGTACACCAGCTACTGGTATGTCGAAGGAAGATTGGGACAAGTTGGACAGAAGAGCAAGGAGTACTATTCGAATCTGCCTGGCAGATTCAGTGTTGTTGAATGTCTCAGGAGAATCTACAACCAAGGAACTATGGGATAAGTTAGGGAATTTGTATCAATCAAAGTCTCTGGTAAACAAGTTGTTTCTTCGAAAGAAGCTGTATCATCTTAAGATGGAAGATGGAGATTCTGTGACAGAACATCTAAATGCCTTTAATACTCTAGTAAGTCAACTTGG
>JASDQU010011920.1:6233-22869 GCA_032191745.1 Picea mariana
TGAATATGGAAGGTCTGGTCTAGTTTCCCTTGGTGGCAAACCAATACCATTCCTTGTTACTTTCAACCTGCGCAACTAGGGACCCCCTGGTTTGGTTTCCTTCTAGGTAGACAAGGATCCCCACTTTTTGTATCATAATATTTTCAGTAATATAGATTCTTACACTCACTTGCAAATATATATATATCAAAACAAATTAATTTGGTAATTATTGGAACATATTATAGAAAAACATGTTTCGTAATAATACCTTTTGTATGGTTCTTTTTTGTTACTGTAAGATTTTTCTATTGCAAGTCTCATAGGTCTCATTGACCATGTCTCTGAAAATGATTTTCTTGGAGTCACCGGATTGATTTTTGTATTGTAAGTGAAAATTGTGTCTATATCTTACTTCCACTATATTCCTCAAAGCTCTATAAAACAGTTTTCCCCTCTCATTAACTTCAAGCACCACTCTAGATGAATTGATGAACAAGTCATCACCATCATTTACATCATTAAGATTTTTTTTCCTCTTAGGACGAGGTTCCATTCCCTCGCTATCGCTCCTTGCACAACATTAAAAAAAAGTGAAATTGAGTGTTTAAAACTTGTTAGTGATTAATGTTAAGAAATTCATTTTTAATAAAAAGTAAAAGAAAAAATTATGATTACCTTTCGATGCACATGTTTATTCTCCTTGTAACATTTCTATAAATATTTTATGCTCTTTGGCACTCATATTGCGAACAATCTTATCGAGTTTCTTCAAGTTTTTTCTCTACATGGCATGCATTAACCAATACACATCATTAATTTAAGCTCACAAATATTTTAAATATATTAATTTTTTAATAAAACATAAAGAACTTGCCTCCCTCTCTTCTTGGGATGAGCTACCATTGCGCTCACCGCAATAAGATGTTTTCTTTGAACTTCTATCAACCATCTTATATAAAAAAAAAAATAGGAATCATCATAAATAGAAATTATGAAATTTTTATACAATCTAATATTTCGGTGCATGTCATTAAAAATATTGCACCATGGAATAAAACATATACACGCATCGGAGAATCAAACATATACATGCATTGGAGTGTCAAACATATATGTGTATCAATCTGTTCTATTAGTCATTGTGCACCACTAACTCATACGCATATGATACAAAAATCAATACTATTTAATTTTTCGACCAATCAGTTCCTTTCACTAATATACACACACCGATGCACTTTTTTATGAAGTGAGCATTGGGTCGCTACCTCTTTATAGTGCACACCGGTTTGATTTTTCTGTATAATGCACATTGCTTACTGCATAATTCTTTTTTAAAAAGATCACTGACAATGACAAGGTTGATAGGATTTGGGATCAAATGCAATGAGTGGTACCATTGCAACACATACCAAACACCCCATATGCAACTAAATAAACCTTATTAAAACTTGTTGCTTAAAAAAATAAAACCTATAAAAATCTATTGTTATGGCTTCAAATACTGAAGGCAACTATGAAACCCTTTTATTTTTTTTAACATGCATTGAAAATAGTTTGAATCAAATAGGGAAATATTGAAATAATTAGTAGAATGAAATCACATACTTAAATCACATACCTTCCAAATTTGTCTCTTCAAAAAAATCCACCCACTCTAAAGTCTTTCATGGTAAATCTCACTTCCAAAAATCTTCCCTCTAAATTCTACCCAAGAAATGAAATAATGAATAGTGTTTTAATTTATAAATAAATATGTTTTTAAAAATGAAATTCCCTCTCTTATTTTGTTGTGTTTTTTTAGTTTGTATGTAAAAACACTTATTAAACTATATATTTAAAAAATTAAATTTTTCATCAAATCGGTGTGCCACACAGATTAATGCACCCCGATGCATATATACGTAAAAACAAACCAATGCCAATTTTATCGACAAAATAGAAATGCAAACCTACACTATTAAAATTTACATGTATTTTTCTTTGTGAAGGTTCTAATGGAGGTAACGGTTCGGTGTGTTTCATAGTGTAGTGCACCGATGCATTCTATATATACAAACACACTGGTTTGTTACCAAATAATTCAAAGCACCGATAAATTTTAATATCAAATTCATGCATGTATTGATGATGGTTTTGGCTCAAATGTAGGGTAAATAAGGTTATAATATCAAATGGCCAATATTGTAGATTCCAACTCATTCCATATCATTGCAAGTTTTTCAACTTATCCTACACCATTTGAAGTAAGTCTAATTTTTTTTATAATTCATTTATCTAATTCAATTTATGTCATCTATGCACGTGCATTTGAATAATTTTTCATTGAATTTTATAGGATCACAAATCGTGATCCAGTTCGAATGAGAAAATTATTTTACCATTGCAAAAATGTTGCAAGCTCTTATCGGGAGAAATATATCATAGGAAATTGTTTGATGAAAATGGAAAACTACTTTACCTTGCTGATTGTAATATGCCATGTTCCAATAACTTGCAGCCTAGGTGAATGGTATTACACCATGAATTGGATCTCTTTTATGACACACCAATGGTATGTGGTTGTTCAAAATGTAAAGGGTTGAAGAAGAACCCTCAAAGTGTCACATTGTCTCATTATATTAATGATAAGCTACCCAAATTGATGGTCTAGTACCTCCCACAATGGTCATTAAAGAAATAGGTGATATAGAAAAGACACATAGGAACACTTCCATATGCTCCTTTTTAAAACCATTTGAATCCAAATCAACTACATTTTGTCCTAGAAATTGGCCAACCCATATCCTTTTGTTTAATCAATAGAGAGTTCTTATAGTGATCCAAAGTATGATATCAATACTACCCAAAACATCACTACTAGGAGATCAAAACAATTGTATGAGCTAAGAGAACAATTGTCCAAGTACACACCAAAGTCTGTTCAATTGTTGGAAGGTAGCGATGAATTCCCTCTTCCTATATATTTGCAAAGAAAATACCAAACATAGTTACAACAAAGGTTTATATGGCACTTGGCCATTGTCCATGCCCATGCTCGATGTTGGAACCAAATTCTCCTTTTGTGATAATAGTTATATGATTTCCAAGTCTAAAGTAGATGTTGAAAATATTGGGTTGTTTATCCTTTCAAATGTATCCATTCCTCCCAAACAATCAGTGACACTTATGCCATTTTGGGGTCCTCTTTATAGTCGATATGATTACCTGAATATTTTCAAATACAAACCTAGCAATTTCATGTATAGTATGTGCATGAATGGTTACGCTTTTGGAAAATTTAATAGGAAAACCTATTATATATCAACATTCATCCATGAACTCATGGGAACATCGCAGGTTTCATAAATATCTGCAGGGTATCATAATTTAGTGCAAATTGTTCCTTTGAGGAACACTCTAATGACAAAGAGTTCTTTATGAAAAGGAAGGGATTGAGATTTGTTGGTGTGCATGCAATACATAGTTTGTATCCTAGTGACAAGTTGTTAATAAACTATAACTTTTGTTGACCACCAACCACTCATCAAAAACACCTTGCATTGGTTCTACCTTTATATGTCCCCTTGGGGCATAAGAAAAAGATGATTGAGTAATTGTATTTTTATATTTTCAATGGAACTAATGTAAATGTATTGCTTAATTCGACATTTGTTTTATAAAGTGGTTAGTTGTGTGTTACAATCATTACATCAAACATGGGGAATAAGCTCACTATAACTTCTACACATGGAATTTTGTTCATTATATTTATTGAGTTTGCTTAATATTTTTTATATTTTTAAATATTAATATAAAAATAATTTAATTTTTATATTCTTTTATCCTTAACAAATTAATCAATTTCTTCACTAATGAAATCAAATACTTACATTTTCTTATGAGGATATTCATAATTAAAAAAATCGATAATACCACCCATATTTAACTTGGGGGCCAAATATCCCATTTAGATGGGGTCATGTGGGGGTTTTCTATCCTTGTTCATGGCCCATGAGCCATATAAACTTTATTTAAAACCTGATTCTTTCATTTTTCTTCTTCTACAATGGTCAATTCTCTTATACCCAACCCTCATGTGAAAAACCTCCTAAGAGTGTCTAAGAGCTTCATTTAGGGTCCCAAGTCCTTTAAACTCCTGCTCATACCATGATAAAGTCCCTTAAATCATCCCTTGTGTACAAAAGTCTTAATGGCACTCATCTCCCACTTAGAGACCCAAAATCTTATTTACAGAGCTCAAGTGGTGGTTCAAGGCCTTGTTCCTAGCCCATAAGACTTAGAAGGTTCACATAGGGCATAACGTCCTTGTTTTCCTCACTTGACCATGGTTAAGGGCTTGAGATCCATACCTGGTGCACAAAACCTCCATGATGGCACTAGTATCCCACTCAAAGACCACACAATCCTACTATAGGACCAATATGGAAGTTCAAGGTTTAATTAGGGAGTAAAAGGTTCATAGAGAATCATTTTTAAGGGAGTAATCTCATTATTAAATGTGGAATTTAATTTAAAATGGCTGCATAAAAAAGTACAACCTTCAAAAGTGTATCGTATTTGTCAATTTTTTTTCTTTAAAAAAAAAACAAAAAAAAAAAACATCTATCTGGACACAACACAAGTGTATAACAACAAAGTTGTATATCACTTCAAGATCTTTGCAATTATCTAAAGAGCAACAAAAATGGATGTTGGGAAAAAACGTCGTGAGAAAATTGCAAATATTTTTTTTCTTGTCAAAAGATTTATTTTTATATTATTTTGAAAACAAGAAAATACATATCAATAAACATAAAAACTTAATAACACAAAAGTTGTATATCTCTTCAAGATATTTCCAAGTATGTAAATATCGTCAAAAATGGATGTTGATAAAATATTATAGACAAACTACTAGATTACCCTTGGTATATTTTAGGGGTCCAAATTTCTTATATAATTTATATATTTTTATGTTAAAAATAATGCGTTCCCATTATTAATGCTTACGCATTTCTAAAGTACATGCATGTTTATTTTAATTTTTATTTGGAAAACTTAAAGTTGTTTTAAAAGAAACGCGTACACATTTTGAATAACATGTACATTTTTATGTGAGAGCATGTTCCCAGATTCCTAGTTACCAATTTTATAGCATGAGTGTGTGTAAACAATCTATTTCTAAGGATTCAAAATATATATTTTATATAAATGTTATTATTTGATGAATTGCATGCATTTATAGATGTATTTTTATTAATTCCAAATGTATGTGTGTGTGTGTGTGTGTGTGGTTCCTATTATGTTAATACTTTTAGTGTAACATGTACCATAATTTTAAAATACATGTTTATGTTTTTGCAATAAAATTTTAACACAACCATTTTTTAAAAATTGACATTTTTTCCTACGAACTAAAAAAAACATGTTGATTATATTAATACCTCTGTTAATTTTTTATTATTATTAATATAAAGTGAGGTGCATTTTATACTTTAATATGACACTGGCATAAGTCATCCCAATATGGAAGATATTTGTACCATCACTACTCATAAATATAACAATTATAAATGTAATTATCAACAATTATTATAATGTTATCACTAAAATAAATGAGAAAATAACATTTCATAAAAATCATTTTTCTTTGTAAACATGTTTAATCAATATTTTTATCTGGATGGAAATTAAACAATTCACCTTGAAGAAAAAATAAACATTATATGCCATTAATAGTTATAACTTTTTGCAATTACAATCCAAAGTAAATGATTTTATAAAACTAAAGTTAAACATTATATGGTAAATATAAACTCTAATGAGTGATACATCTTAAATTTAGTTTAAAAACAGAGAAATCATTAGCATACTTATAATACATTTTATAAATCAAACAAAAACAACATCAACATGATTTGGAAAAACACAATATACATGTGTGTTATATTGTTTATAGTGCACCAGTGCGACTGAAAGTGAACCGATGTGGTTGTTAAGTAAAAATGCATTGAGAAACAATTTAATTGACAAAGTGCATATGAAAACTTCCATAATCAATGTTTTGTGGAGGTTGTGCTTTGTGGAGGTAATCTGTCTTTGGTGTCTCTCATAATCTGGTGCATGGACTCAATCCTCTGCCACTTCCTTAGTGTTTTGCCTCACATATCCTCCTCTGCGGGTCGCTTGAATTTCTCCAAGATACCATCCTCGTCATTAATGTAGACATAATATGAACTAGCATAAATTATCTTATAAATCACATACCTACAATACCTCCTATTTTTTTCCTCGAGGGGAAATATCACATATCTCTTTGAGGATGGGGAGGAATTTTGTAGCCTCGAAGTATTTGTGACCAGGGCCCTTTTCGATGGCACCAAAAACATCAACTTTGTTCCCTTCCAATTCCATTATCTTGGCCCCTACTTTTCCATAATTAGGACCAAGCTCTACAATCGGAGCTTCCCAATGCCCCTTTGCCTTATTAGAAAAGAAAGGACACTGGTGGATGAATTAATTATAACACTATGTCAACCTCAAGAACAACTTAAGATCCACATAGTATATTTAATAGAAGTTAAGAAGCATGTTTGGAAAAACAATGGATGCTCCATAAGATTTGTCAACATGCCTTATCACTAAATATTAAGAATTTCCTTGGCCTCGACTTGCTCCTCCATGATATCCTCACTCATGTACTTACTAAGAATCTCATCATGTTTCTTCTTCTCCACAACCATGCGCTTGATCACTTTCTCATCCAGAAGGGGAACATGGGAAAAAAACTCTCCCTCTCTTTATCACTGGTTTCCCTTGTCTTACTCTCCCATTTCTTCCACCACATCCTCATCTTCCTCAAATATGATCGTCTTAATGGAAACAACCTCCTTTCTCTTGATCGTCAACTTGGCATCCCTCTAGATAGAATCAATCCTCTTCCACTCCCTTAAATATTTGACCCACATCTCCTACTTTGTGGGCTATTCGAATTTCTCCAATATATCGCTCTCTTCATCATTGTCACCATAATAAACGGTGTCAATTTTCTTGTAAATTTCATACATAGACCTCCTCTTCTTCACCTCTATGAGCTTATTGAATATGTCTTTGATGTTGGGGAGGAATATCCCAACCACACTTGTACAATTGGTTGTTGGAAGGTTGTCATATGTGATCTTCCTATTAGAATATAATAGATGTTCTCATTTTCACCATAGACAATATAGAAATATTGTCACCCAACCATAGGCACAAAGGCCACCCCCGATCACCTTTAACCTTGACAGACATAATATTTTAGGAAGTAGGCCAATAGTCAACCAAGGTAGCGTACCTCTCTCCAAGAATAGCGTACCAAGAAGCAACAACCAAACACCAAAAAGAAATTTCAAACTATAACCCAAGACTAAGTCACTACTGCAACAGTTGCATTTCACCACCATTCATGCACACTATTAACACATAAAATTGATCATGTAAAGGAGGATTTATGGTTTTTAGAGCCTACATTTAGCCATATCTCCCTCTATTATGTCATACCATTAGATAACATCATCCTTGGAGTATGAAAGCTATAGTTGAGTTAGCACTGCAAACTGGTGCTGTGAACTAGTTAAGGAAGAGGGTTGTTGATTGGATAGGTTGCAAGCATCATGGTGCAAATTCAAAATTATCAACATCAACCTTATAGCCATCAGGTACTACATGAGATTTTTTGGCTTGTTTGGAGGTCAGGAAGGGCTTGTCTACTTGATTTTACTTTGGCTTTATGAACTGGCTCAGGCACTGCGAATTTAGATAGGTGCTACGAAATGCACTACAGAATGTGTTGTGGAAACTCTGTTCTAAGATAGTTGAACTGGTATTTTGGACCAGCTGACTTCCAGAAGAATTTTTGGGTGAACCACGATGAATTTTCAAAATACAAGGGAGGTTATTGTCAATAACGGACCCATGAACACTAACCTCTTTAATTTTTCACACAGGTGTCATACATTGGGAGATTCGAAGGAATATTTGAGCCCTATGTTTTCAGTTTTCATGATTTCCTATTTGAGACATGTTTTTGTGAAACGTATTCTAGCCCGTTGGAGATGAATTTAAAAAACCCAAGAGAGGTTTTTCTTTATAACGCGCTCATATAAAAAAACCATTCTCAAATTTTACATAATTGTTATAGTGTAATAATTACATGTGTCAATGTGAAGCCTATTTTTCAGAATTTCACCTCCTGAAAAGTAGGAAATTAGTTAAAACGTGCCATTTTTTGTTTGTATTTTTTTCTATTTTGGGAAAGGGTTTGGAGTTTGAATTGGTAAGTTGGAAAGGACCTATAGAGATATATATTCATTGTACAAGAGGAGATGGATTTTGGATTCATGATCCAAGAGAGGAGAGAGCTAGAGGAGCAATTGAGTTGCTCATTCGTAAGCCTAAGGGCATGTATTGTAGACATTTCTGCCATTAGAGATTCATGAGAGTTGTTTATTAGACGTTTTGTTTTTTATTATCATTTTATATTGTCATATTGCTTGAATGGAATTGCAATAACTTAAGATCAATGGTTGTTAATGAGGTAGGAGATTCATGAGTTGCAAATGATTTGTAGTAATTGCCTCCTTTCATGATCTCTGTTCTAGTAATCTTTTAAGTCATTTTTGTAGAGAGGATCTTTTCTTGATGATATTCTTGTTTTTTTTATCTCTCTTATACCTCCATCCATCAATTATATCCCTTTTGGTTTGGTATGAGCTTGAGTGCCTTTGATCTATAGGATGTGTTGACTCCATGCCCAATGGTATGCCTCTGCAGAATTTTTGTTGCCCTCTCCCTTTCTTTCTCATCTTGTTGATCCACCTATTCAAACCATTTTAATCCATTTACATTTTTATGGGTATTGGTCTTATCCATTGGTATTCTGAGGGTGACTCTTAGTGCTAACACACACCTCTAGTCCTTATGTAGTTGTGGGTGAGTGATCAAATGATCTTAGTGCCCTCTATTTATACTGATCCAACTCACTTGACTGAGCCAACTTCTCTTCCTGGAGGCTAATAACGCAATATTAATTAATCTCTTGAGATGACTTGTCTTCTATGGTTATTATCCAACGTTTTAGGCTTTCTCTTGCTTCCCGAATTATTCTAGTCTCATCAATTTTATACGTAGAGGTTAATACCTCCTGCATCTACCATAATTATCAACACTACCTCCTAGCTAGGAAGTTTTTAAAGGAAATGGTATTGAGCACAAACAAACCATTCAATTGGTAGAATCATCATAGCCATAGGTTATCCCATGATCAAATCATGAGAACCATCATCACTATCCAACTAGATAGTCTCCATGGAAATCAGAACAATTTCATCCAATAGAACAAAAATGTGTCTATTTGTAGTAGTATACAACTACTATCTAGTGGTACACAAACACTCCTAGTAGCACACTGCTACTAACCAGTGACACACAGTCACTACCAGTGGATCACATCCAACATAGTAGCATATAGTCTCTACAACAATCATGTCATCTGATCTCTACAATATCATGATACAAACTGAGTCATCTGGGCCATTCTTCCACTCACATCTGTGAGATATACAAGAGCATCTGCCCTCAGAAAGTTAAACATCAACCATGGAATATCTAGGCTACTCTTCCCTAGCATAGAATAATAATTGTCCATGATTTTTGAACCTGGACTATTCAACCTAATTGGGTCATTCTTCTAACACTAATCATAGTGCAACCTAGAGAGAATGAGTCTTCCTTAGGGAATCACTTTCCCTGATTGTTGAAACTGGACCATTTTTTCAGCACTAATCACAGTGAAACCTGGAGAGAATGAGTCTACCCTATGAAATGATTGTTTGGACCATTTTCTACAGAAATAACTATCCTACACTAACCTCCTATATCATACCATTATTGGAAACTGCTCAGAACTATGAACTTTGAAAGAATGACTTCTCAGAGAGGTGGACCATTTTTCTTGACCACTTCTCAGAGTGACTACCAAGGGGAATGATTATTCTAGACCATTCACCCACACTGGCCACAAGGGGAATCACTGTCTATGGTATATCAACGATCTATCAGATCATTTTCGTTAGGAAAATGAATGTTTGTTTTGGACCATTTTTCGAACTAGAAAATGACTATCCATCAGAAATCATGGACCACTTTCCAAACTGGAAAGTTGTTGGCCAACCTAGACCATTTTCCAAATTAGAAAATGAATTCCCATATATCAATAACATATCAGTGATCCCTCCCAACCTACGGAGCCATATCTTCCCTTTCAACTAAGGGAGTTATCTCCAAGAGCCCCATCTTGTCCCTTAAGTATGAAAACTTTATTCTGGATAGAGGCTTTGTCAAAATATCTTCTACCTACTTATTTGTTGAGATATAAAAGAGTTTCACTTCTCATTCATAGACTTTATCATAATAAATTAGTATTTTATCTCAATATGTTTTGACCGGTCATCATACATTGGGTGTTCTGATAGGTTCATACAACTTTGATTCTCACATTATATTACGGTCGAATCTGGTACCTAATCAAATAGTCTAGAAATCAGCTTCCTTAACCATACTACTTCTATACTTGCTTCACATGTTGCGATATATTCTACTTATGTAGTGTTGAGTGAAATATAATTTTGTTTCCTATTGGCCCATGATATCATAACAACGCCCAAGCTGAAACACATCCCTAAAGTAATCCTTCTATCTTTTTCACTTCCTTCCCAATATGAATCTGTGAATCCATGAATATGTACATCACTGGTTGAGGTGTATCTTAAACCATAGTTTAACATCCCATGAATATATCTTAGAACATTCTTTGCAACTATCAAGTGATCGTGTTTGGGTTCCACCTGGAACTGGCTTAAACTGTTTACAACAAAGAAAATATATGGTCGAGTATTCACTAGATACATCAACGACCCAATCAATTACCGATACAAGGGCATATCTACTGGATCAAAATCTGAGTCTCTTACTTTTATTATGTATGTGGTCATAGGATTTTTCCAAATTTCTGAAGGATTTTTATTGCATACTTTCCTTGTTCAAGGAAGACTTCACCATGCTTCTACCATTCTTATAGTCCCAGGTAATAATTCATGAGACCAAGAACTTTCATATCGAACTCGGAAGCTAAATCCTTCTTACACTGGGTGATGAGAGACTCTGCACCTTTCAATAATAAATCGTCGACATATAACGGTCGAATCATAGGTGCATTGTTCACAACCTTGTAGTAGATATTTGGATCTGCATCACTCTTACAATTCTTCAATGCAAGAGTGTGGAGTTGGAGAACTTGGAAGAATCTACAAACAACCATCAAATAATATTAATATAGGTTCCATTTCCAAGGCAGGCATACCTATGCTCAGAATACGAGATGACTCAAAGCACGACCTCCAACCAATACACTACGAATCCATGAAAAATATTGACTGAGCATATGGCCACCAAAGATACAATATGGATCCATACCTCCATGACATGAACTGATTGTAGCCATGAAAAATACACAGTGGATCTATGGGATGATAAAACATAGCCACAAACCAATACAATGTGGATCTATGTGATAGTGTATACATCATCACGCTCAAAATATCTCCTTCACATCTTGGGCAAAATAGTTTAACAAAGTGAATTCTCAACCTAGGGTCTTCATACCAATCTCGATGTTGTACGAATCTAGCCATGTGAATAGATCTTTTGATGTCGAACATGGTAGAAACCACTTAATTACTGGTCATTGAGGTAAACCATTAACAAGTGCGAGGGAAATCACCAATGATGTCAATGACTCCCAAGGTACCCTAGTACATACCAGTGAATGTGAATAAATGAGTTGAGGTCGAACATTCGTGGAATCATATGATCAGAGGTCAATTATGTAAACCTGATGTCCGAGGTGAGGAGGCCTGTCATTGAGGCATGCAGGTCCCAAGGTACTAAATGGTTTCTAAGTATAATTCTTGGATGGTGTGTTGAAGTCAACATGAAAATAATCATCAAAGGAGGGTCTTGATGTATCCCCCATCATCGACACAAAACTAACATAGATATGTAAGGTGTTGAATCAAATGAGTATGGATTGACATAGGTATTGAAACTGGAAATACTGTAAATGGATGGTTTGAAGTGAAACTTTCCTTGAACATGATGAGGCATGACAATTGGCTTGGCATCATTGACTCGATGAGTACCAATAATGTAATGTGACAAAAATAACAACACTGTTCGACTTGATGAAAATTATGGCAAAACATGGAATTGGTATGATCAGAGACAAGCAGATTACCCAACTATAAGACGATATGCAAACAGGTGCCATGTTCAAGGGTGAAAATAGCTTCCATAAAGGTTTCTCAAAAACTTGACCCACCTCCTTCAAATTTTCCCCCAGTTCCTCTTAGATCCTATACCCCTATACCAAGACAAAAAAGTACAAATGGACACTAACATTCCTTTGAATCTAACTAACTAATCAGAAAGAGAAGAAGAAGGAAGAAAGTGTGAGGCACCTTATTTCAATGTTTGTCCTCTCTACTCCAACTTGAGATTGATCTATGAGCTCCTTATCACTATCTAACACTTGCAATGAAATGGACAACAAGACAAAGAACTCCAACACTACTCTATAATATTAGTCCAATAAAATCCATCTATAAGACAAACATATGTAAAGAGACATAGGTTAGAAGGAAATAGGCCAAGCAATATATTAATGAGAACTATTAAAAAAATACTTACAGACTATAAATTACTCAGAGACAAGAAGATTACCTAACTGTAAGACGAGATGAAAACAGGTGCCATGTTCAAGGGCGACACAAGTTGCCATAAAGAATTCTAAAAAACTTGACCCACTTCCTTCAATTTTTCCCCAATCAAGATAGATGAGTACCTCTTTTTAATTTAAAGATATCGAGGAGGATAACATATGATCGATATAACTCACCTTCAGTAATTTCCTCTTCATTTATTAATGAACAGGAAGAAGTAAGGGTTCATCCCCATATGGGCCCTTTAATGTATAGTTTAGCGCGTCTAGAGAAGGAAAAATTGGTGGTTTTTCATGTTTAGAGAGTCTGAAAAGAACTTATAGGTGACTCCGAGGTTGTCTTTTTTCATAATTTTAGTCTCGCGATGCCAAAAAAGAGATAAAATACCACTTGAAAGATGCCCTTTCAAACACTTTAATGAGTGTGAAAGGAAGCAATATCACTTGACAATATTTTCATGTTTAGAGAGTCTGAAAAGAGCTTAAAGAAGACTCTAGGGGGTTCCCTTTTCATATAACCTTTTCGAGTTCGAAAAAGTGATAAAACTCTACTCAGTTACATTCTCATGTATTTACAAGCATGAGAAAGAACAAAGACTAAGATCGATATTGGTTTCATTTTTACACAAGCTTGAAACAAAAATAAACTTATGCTTGTAAATTATCAATGCAATTTTCAAAGGTAGGGATACCCATGGATGGTTGGTACTATGCCCCCATATTGAAAATCTACTGGAATAACTCCAAAATGATAATCAAAGGCTGGATACATGCCCCTCCAAGCTTCATTTCATTCATCGACTTTGAGGTTGTCACCAATTTCTACAGTAGATGGAGAAAAAGGATAAGGGCGGATGAAAAGAAGTTTTAAATACGAGACCTAATGAAAGACTCGACTCGACATCTACGAGATTTAGCTAAATACTTGACTCGATATATATGAGATCTAGCAAAAATATTGACTTGATAGGAGAGGTGATTGTTTCAATTTTTAAAAATATTGACACAGGAAAATAACTATCCTCAAGGTTTCAGGTTCAATCCCAGATTTTTGTTTCATTTTTTAACGAGCCTGCCACAGAGAGTAAAACTATGCTCATAACTTTTGTTTCATTTTTTAACGATCTTGCTACAGAGAGGAAAACTATGCTTGTAGCTTTCTTTGATCATGGCTTCCAAGAGGACAATTCTCTAGAAGGAATACATGTCAAGGGACAAACGTTAATGATGGCTTACAAGAGATCTTCACCAGATGGAAGAAAAATGCTCTGGAAGGAAAACATGTCGACGACCTTGATAAGGGTAGGGAGATCTAGCTCTAATAGCCCTATCAAAGAGATGACCATGTCAACTACCATATCCAAGTCAGGAGAAGGGAGATATTCCCTCTCGTGCAGGTTTGAATGCATGGTGCAGGTCATTACATAATTGACCTATGGTGGGGTGGACATCGTTGGCATGTATGGACCATTCAAGGAAGGTGGATGGTTGACCATTATATGAGGGTCAATGAATGAAAGTTGGTCGATCATTACTATGTTTCCATTGTGAGGGAAGCACATCACTTGAAAGAGAGTGGACAACAAAGATCTCATAAGGTAGACACAGTCTCTCCCAAGGAGAAGGTCAAAGTCCAAGGGGTCATGAACTACTATCACATCAACGTAGAATGTTTTTCCTCCCAAAGTAAACAGAAACTAAGGAATGATTCCTAAAGGTTGACTATCTCTTATGTCAAAGGTCAATAGATTCTGAGTCACGAGCACAAGCTATGGTGAACCAAAATCTTTCCAAGCATTCGTGGATAAGATGTTGTTGGAAGTAGCCCAAAGTGGAAAGAAGGATGGTCGTGGGGAAATAAAGCATGAAGAAATTGAAGTAGCAGTTGGAAGGAAACATAGCACGCGCACATGCAAGGAAACATGCACAAGGAAAGTGATAGATGGAAGGAATAACAACACCCGCGCATGGGAGGAAGACCTAATGTTGGTAGGTTTAGGGTTTTGGTAATGTATTGTAAATGGCTGAAGGGCCCAAAATGTATAAAGATAGATACATAGGTATCATAGGGAGTTGTTTGTTTGTATATTAGAGAGTCGGTAAGTGGGTTTTTGCATTATTGTTCCATCATAGCTATGTACGAGTTGATGTGATATGTAATGTTGTTATGAACTATTTTGTAAGTTGTTGAGCTAGAGGAGAGGAGAGAAGGAAGATCTGAGGATTAGATCGCAGGTTGAGGATCCTAGTGCAATCTAGTTCACCTCATAAAGATCTTAGCCATCTGAGGAGAATATAAGAACAAGACGTTGTAGATGTAGAACTACCATAATAAAAGAGCCAAGAGATAAATATTTGTGGACGTATCCTAGGAGGGGGTGAACCAAAGTAATATTTGTGTAATGTGATGAATGCATGTATATATTTATCTTATTTCAGTAGTTAATTGTCATGCTCAATGAATGAATGAGTTATTACATTGCTATGAAATATGGTCGTGTTGTTAAGGGAATAAATTTTTGAAGGTAATGCAGAGTTGTGAGTACAGTAGATTGAAATTACAATTTATAGTAGATGGCTCTGAATACAAATCTCATATATCCTACTCAACCCCGGGTTGTAAACACCTGAGTCTTATAGCCACCCATTAAAGCTATCTCGGGTGAGACTACGCAACGCATTATGTGTGTTGCGTTTCCTTCTGTTTTACCAAGAGGGCCGATATTTTTAGAGGATTTTGTTGGAAACCTGAAAGACATGAACCCTGGGTCAATAAATCAGACAGTAAAGGAGGAAGACTAAACCAACAAATGGTTCTATTTCCATTGGTAGGAACGAGAGAGGAATGAGTAGAGGAGATAGATTGAGTGGGAAAAGATAAAAGAAAAGAAGAGAGAAATGAGCCATTAGAAGGGAATGTTGAGACCGTGGAACCCCACAAAAGTAGAAATCAAAGGCTGGTTGACAACCAAAGAGCTAGAGTTTGCACAGAAAGACAATAGAAACCCTAGAATCACACTCCGAAAATATCTAGACAAATACGTGTTTGCTGAGTTGCAGGAAGTCTTTTTCTGTGATTTTCTGCATTGACTGCAGGAGTGGATACAAAGGTTGAAGGATAACCACATGACGAACTGGATTCGACAACTAGATTAGACCCCAGTACAGATAGAGAATTTACAACAGGTGAACAACAAATTCACCCACGCAGTAGAATTTTGGCCTGATAGTATTGTGGCAGGCTTCATAATAGAGTTTGTAGTTGACATAGCAAAGTCATACAGTGCAACGGAACAAGAATTTCTATGTGGACCACGAGAAAGGTGCATTTGGTCATTGTATACTTCTATTAAGATATCTTTATACAACAAAGGTGTAATGACAATGGAATCAGACAACTAAACTTCCTTGCGTGCATGGGGCAAGGGGGTAAGCACTAACAGAGAGAGGAGAAATGGAAGGAGGTAAGGATAAAGTTAAGAAGGAGGAGGAACCCTTGGACCCGATCATGATGGATGACGACCAGATCAAGCGAATATTGGAGTCAATAGGAAAGACACATAGCAGAGTACCCTACCAATACAAGGTGAATACCAAGAAGAGAGTCGTAGCTGCATGGGAATGTTTGGCGAGTGATGAGGAAGAGGTAGAGGATATTCGGGCTGTGGAGCAGATTGTGGAAATCCTGCGTGCAACATATGATAGGAAGACGAGAGGTCCAAGAATGGGAGGAGAAGGAAGCCATCATATCCATATTAATGTTAGTGTGGAACCCATAAACCCATGTGTGACTAATACACCAAAGAGAACACCATCGTTTAAAAAACCAAAGTTCAGAGGAAGTCTAACAGCAGG
>JASDQU010011920.1:52378-65402 GCA_032191745.1 Picea mariana
GTAGTCCTGCAATATAAATTCATAATGTTATCCACATTTATTGACCTTTTCTACAAGGTCCATTTACATCACATATTCACATTTATGAGTTTGCCACAGTTCTTGGCCAGTCCAGTTATTTTTACAAACTGGGGGAAACAGGGTGTTACATCATCTAGGAGTTCCAGGAAACAACTAAGCAACTATATATCGACATGTAGAAATTGTAAGACATAACTACTCAAATAATATCACTACTGGATAGAGCCAAAATAAAGAATACATAATTCATAGGAATAAGACTTACCATGGATGAAATGAATAAATGGGAAGAGGAGAATATCGATGCTCCTACAAATGTCCCAAGAATGAATGGCAGAGAAAGTCAGTGAAACTATGCAACTCTCACAAACTGCTAATGAATTGAGGAGAAACTAGAAAGGTATTTGACAAGTCCCCTCGACCCCTGCACAAATATTCACATAGTAGCCACTAGACTTGTAGCCAATAGTGACTTGCCCAAAATTGGTGATCTATGAAAGCCAAGGCTAGATGACTAGATTCAAATCGAGTTGGAGGAAGCCATACACTCTGGAAAAATCATTATAGGGATCCCTCAAAGAGTGATTAGTGCCATAATGAGGTAACATTTGGTGATTCCTTCAAATGACCAAAATCTATTTAGATCTTCCTTGATCATGTTAAAAAATGATATGAAGGCTTTTTCCCAAGATTCAACAATTTACAAAATCACTCTAGAAAGTATGTTGTTCACTAGGGTGATATTGATTTCCACTTATCATGAACTGTGGGAAGCTTACAACAAGGATGAATTGTAAAGTATATTTTTTTTCAAATAGGAAAAGAACAAAATAGGGGGAAAAAAGTGTTGTTACTATCATCAGGAATTCAAGATGTCCCAAGAAACAATTTTAAAATCAACTATATATGACAAAGAGAACCCACTTATAAAGGTCTCTTACATTTTGTAATTTTTAAACTATTTCTGAAATTTGAATATCAAGAAGCCCTCAAGGCCATTTTCAAGGAGAAGGAAATTTAGTGTTCGTGATGAATTTGTTGTGAATCGTTCTCCATCTTATTCATGGTCATTGTGAATGTTGCAACATCATACTACTCACTTTACAGACTTCTCTTGTGTGAATGATGTGGCTTTGGAGTGTATTTATTTTCCAATACTATAGTTCTGAGATGATGAGTAGATAGTTCTGAATAAATTGTTGTTTTAGACTGATCTTGATATTTATTTTTTTCATATATTACTAATATGTCTCCCTCTTTGGAAACTAATTTGTTTAAGAGTGTATTTAGGAGTCAGTTATTTTACCATCTATTCATTTATTAGATAGTTCACTCCTAGCTAGGATAGGTTAGAATAGACTTTATTTATGCATTCARTTTTAGTTCATATTACATCCTTTACATATTTTCATATCATAACCCCTCATGCCCATTTATCCCAGTAATGGAAATTGGTCCAGAATTCAGATGGGAGTCCTATCTCAATTGGTGTGAAATATAATTGGGATTTCATACCAAGGATTACCCCTGCCTTTTGAATGACATATTTCCCGTGTCAACAGATTTTTTCACTATAAGGAGGGCCTCTTATTTGTATGGATGGTATAAATCCTTGGTCTTCACATGGAAAACCCTATAAAAATACCACCCTTAAATCACAGTCACTTCCTTTTCCTACTAAGGGTGATAATTATGAGTTGGAAATCCCCTCTAATGATTCTCCTCTTGCTCGTGATATTGTTGTATTCGGAGATCCGGAACCTATGATAATAAATCTATACATTTTCCCCAAAAATAAATTTGAAGTAGTTTGATGTATCACTCATTACTTAGAAAAACATATTGGTCACTTACTTGTAGCGCATTTTCTACATAGACGATGATATACATGCAGGCCTATAACCCAATCATATGTCCTAGTCAATTTTGTCAAAAATTTAGTGGATTCTTTCCTTCAATATATTCCCCATTCATAAGATCAGATACGCCTAACCCCTCTAGGTTAACCTTGTTCTTCTTCTAATTCAAAATATGAATTTAATGAGAATACCAAAGAAATTTTTAATATGGTTGGTAACCAAAACAATATCCATGCAAGAATGTCATAAGAATCTTTCAACTTGGTGGAACCCTTGCATGACTTATCTAAACACCCAAAGAGGATCCTAACTAGATTTTACCCTGACAAGTATGCACCCCAGAAGACCATATTAATAATTTTTACCTCGTTGTCAGGCTCATGAATGTTGAATATGAATATATAGTCTGCAATTGTTTTCCCTACACCTTTGATAATAAATCATCAACATGGTATTACGATTTTCCATTCCAATCTATTATGACTTGGGATTATTTTGAAAGAGATTTCCTAAACAAATTCGAGGAAGAGAAAACCCCTACAACCCTTCTTAGAGAATTAATCACCATGAGAATGGAGGATAAGGAAAAATTTAAAGATTTTAACTAGTTGTTCAAAACCATTCTCAATAAATTTCATGTTGATGTCCAACCTACCAAAGCATTGGTTGTAGAATATTATAATTCTTCTCTACATGCCTCTATTTATATGTTTGTTAAAAGGGTTGGTAAGTTAACATCAGCAGAAAATTATGAGGAAGCCAAAAATGTAAAAAACAAGATCTTATCTCTAGGTGGTAACCTCAGGGTGGAAGATAATAAATCAGATAGAAAGAAAACCTTGTTGTTAACCAAGCTCGTGAAGAAGTTCTGAGCGAACCAATTTGGAAAGTGTGCTTAAACTAGTAAATAAATTATCCAATGAAGTTGTTGATTTGAAAAAGAATGTTAATGAAGGGTACTCACATCATAAACCTTTCTAACATTTCCATAATAAAAAAAATAACCAACCCAAACCATCTGAAGCCTCAAATATTAACTAAACTTGGATGAGTTTGGGATGGAAAATTTTTATTCCTATCATCAGAAAAATTATTCAAAGAAAACTTGCCCTCAATGGATAAATTCTATGGCATTGGTCATTAATCAACTACTATAACAAAAATCCCTTTCTGACAACCAATCTCGGGAAACAGAATATGAAGAAACAACTAAAGAGGGAGATAACACTAAAGAATCTCCCCTTTTCCTTTGGGATTGGTCACTAGACTTTGATGGTGAGTCAATTGGAAAAATATCATTGTGAGATTCATAATCCACTCAGACTTCCCCAAAAAGTTACAACATGAGAATTAAAGGACCTATGTCTGATACCACTCTCCCTACAAAATCAATTTATTCTCTTAGGAAGGTCACACCCCCCACTAAAATGTAGAAACAATACAATACATATCATCCCAAAGTTAAACCAATAACTTCTCATCTAAGCTAACTCTTAGAAAATTCAACTGTCAAAATCAGTGGAACACAAGGTCACAGGAGATATGAAAATGACTAAGGATATACAATGCTTCTTTATATGACATTGACACTCTTCCTCAATAGAGATATTTAATCATGAATGCATTCAACTCTCTTTCCTCTTAGAAAAAGACAACAGTAACCTTGGACACCATATCCAAAACTACTGAAACTAAAACAATAGGACAAAGTTGTATTAAATTCCACCATCTATGCAACTAGCATAGGTACACATTATAAATCCCAAACTCCCCCTTTCCTCTTGACCTTTGAAATATTCATTTATAATGTGGACAATTGTTTGGTAGATTTATTCACCTCTTCTAATGTCATGCCTTATTTTGTCAACCAAAATATTAATGATGTACCTACAAAGTGCGCTACCTATATCATTCAATTAGATAGATCTAATGTCAAGGTTATGTGTGAGATAAAATATGTCAAAATTATATTAGCATTGGATCCTACAATTTACTGGGTAATTGACATTGTGGTTTTGGATATCCCAGAAGCATATGGTTTTTTGTTGATTAGGGATTGGTCTCAAAAATTTTAGGGTTACTTTGCAATTGATTGGTCTCATGTGTGGCTACCATACAGAGGCAAGACAAATCAAATAAAGGTGCAAAACAAAGCCCATTTTAAGAATATTGTAATAGAACTTGAAGGCCAAAATAAACCTATCATCTTTTCTCATTCAATATTGGGTAATTTTTGTTAGAAACTGATTGTGGATGTTATGCAACTCAACCATCATTATTGCAACTGAACAAACTGTTTTAATTCCTTCACTGCACTCAAACTGATGAGAATGATTGTAATATAGTAGAAACAACTAGTAGCGATTCAACTAATTCGGTTTTAGAAATGAACATTTGGAGTTTATTCTTTTATGGTTTCATATCATGAGAGGGGTTCGAGGTAGGATGCATCTTGATAGATCTGACAAAATGCAAAAAACTAGATCAAAATAAAGTGTCTAGGGATAAAATATTAAAGTCCTAGCACTTTAGGGATTTAGGATGTTTACCCTAGCAAGAAGGTTTTACCAATTTTTAATAAGAATAGTCTTGTGAGAGGAGGAAGCACTTATGATCCTCTCTTAGTGTTTTACCAAGCAATATTTCTAGCATAAAGTAGCAAAATTCACCATGAAACATAACAAACCAAATATATATTACAGAAAATCAACTCACTTTAGCCAATATATTGTTGGCCCTTGGTTATGTAAGAAAGAGAATATTAAGGAAGAAAGGCAAGTTACAAACTGTGTGGAAGGCACATTAACTGAGGAAGGGTTGAAGTGGTTAAATAAGAAGAAAAGAAGGAGCGAAGTAAAGGAAAATCTAGTCATTGGAAGATAAGATCAAGGAAGATGGACCATGGACAACTCAGCAAGCGGAGGAAGAGACCAATGGATTCTTTGGAGCACCTCACGGAAAATAAAGAAGGACAGGCTGGCAAAGCATTAAAAGCATAAGTCAAGTGGACCTAGGGTTTTGGGACCTAGGGTTTTGGATCTAGGGTTTTGACACCTAGACTTCTGTCTAAGGTTGTCCAAGAATCATGTAATGTATAAATAAAGGTCTAGGAGAGACGAGAGGGTTGCTCGATTATTGGTGGTTAGTCATTATTATTGTTATTATTGTTGTTGAGAGAAAGATTGAGTCTGTATTCTGAATCTTCAGCTGGGTGTGAAGATCATCCCTACAACTGGGTGTGCAGGGAGGAAAGAGAAAGAGAGAAAGAGAGAGAGAGATTTGCATCTAAGTGCATAGATAGAACTGTATGTTTTCACCTAATATATCAAGAAACACAGTTTTGTGGACATAGCCCTAGGGAGAGAGTGAACCACATTTATCTTGTTGTTCCTTGTGATTGATGTTTTGTTATTTGTTAGTTGTTATATTTGCATTGCATTGTTGTGCTAAAGATAGATTATATAGTTAACTTCACGAAGCCAAGTGTAATACTGTTAAAGAGTCTCTGTGATATATTGTGTTGTTTCCCTAGATTCACTTTTAATTTCTTTTGGTTGTGGACACCTATGTCCCGCAACCCCCTATTGCTACTTTGGGTGAGACTGCATCTTCTTCGCAAGTGTTGCCGAAAGGTCCAGTAGTTAGGGTTTTGTTCGTGCGTTGTAAGAGTTGAACCCTGGTTCTGCCCCTATGCCAACAAACGGTTATGTTTTTGGGACAGGGATCTTCTTGAGGGAATGTCAAGGTGGTTTCCATTGAAGACAAAAATTTAGAAGTGGATAGAAGAACAATAAAGGGACTTCATCGAAGTTCATAACAAGAATCTTAGCATTAGTACAGAAGACTGGTTGGGAAGGTACATCTTTACCGACATACACGAGATTTTTTTTGGAGGATTTCATAAGGAGTTATACGAGTGGTTAGCCAGATTAGCAGATACCCAGTTTGAGATCAGATCTAGATGACCTGTGGTTTGGACAACAACGTTGATCAAGAAAATCAAGAGAGTCGATAACATTGTGTCTAGAGTAGTGGATATCTGGTTTGATAGCACTATTGAAGGGTACATTAATGAGTTTTCTATTGATAGAGTTGAATCGTATAGTCAAGCAGAGAGGTATTTCTTTAAGGGACCTAGAGGAAAGTTAATACATGTTTTAAAGCTAAGGATTAAGATGTTATTGCATGAGAAGAATATCCTGAAGATACAATGACCTAAAGTTTTAAAATTTAGATAGTGACGATGAGACAGAGGCTGGACTCATGCGCAGTGGGAGACCGTTCAAAGAGGTTCCTCTTGCAAACCTATTTAAGAAAAACTACGGAGACGAGGGATTCTACAGTGGAGAAGAAGAAAATATAACAAGCGAAGAGTATTTAGAGTCCGCATGAACATAAGGAGTAGAGGATGAGGAACTTCGCCAAGGATAACTAGAACCTCCAGGAACTGCACCTTTTGTTGAAGAAAGTATTATTACTCCTCCAATTGTTGTAGCAGCATTAAGAAACTAGAGTAACCAGAGTAGTCAGAGCAATGAAAGTACTGTTACAAGTAGTTTAGTACATACTGAGTCGAGAAACCAAGGAAGATCTATGGAAGATGAAATGAGGTAACCCATCTTTATGGTTGAACTTATTTTTAGTCCATTTGTACCAGAAAATATCACAAACTAGAGAGTATTAAAAAATGATTGGTATATATCGGATTTTCTCACAAGTGTCGATACTTTCAAATATGTTGTCATTGATGATGAGAAACATGAATAGCATATTCAAAAGTGTAGAGATGAAACAAATGATTCCAAGTTCAATCTTTTCCCAAAAAATGTGATAACTCTAAAAAATATGTTTAATTTACAACAAAAATTTAGAACAATGGTTAATGCTAAAACAAACATCTCTACCATGAACCACACATTGATCAATTTGGGAACATAAAAACCCCAAATTTATTAATATAGGAACATGCTACACAGAGGCAGAAAGATACACCTTCACTCAACTTTTCAAAAGGTATAAGGATTTTTTTGCATGGACATATGAGGATACAAAACCATACGGCATACAAATTATCCAACATATCATACATATCAAGGAAGGTGTAAAACATTTTCAACAAAAATTGAGGAAATTACATCCTACATTTTATCCTCTCATCCGAAAGGAGTTAAAGAATCTCTTAGATTCTTGAATCATATTCAAAGTATTCTATTCATTGTGTGTGTCCAATCTGACACCTTTCGGAAAGAAGTCCGAGAAAATCATACTCTATGTGGATTTCTAGAGTTTAAACCAAACATATAACAAATATACACTACAAGGAGAACACATTTTTGCGGAGGTTTTTATGAAACCTCCCCAAAAAATATATCCCTTCTCTATTTATAACAGAGCTTGTTATTAGAGGCGGTAGGCTAGAGATTTTTGTAAAGGTTTTTTTTATCAGTGTTCCTTTAAGGTACATACACACTTGTGCGCACAAAAAGAATAATGAGTTGGAGCTTAAATGTTCAAAGTCATCATCATATGTTATAATAAAAATAAAAAGAATTAATCAAAGAGCATTGGTATCATTGAACATTGCGCCATGGTGTGTTTCACTATCGTGAGGTGCACCACTATAGGGTAAACAAAATAATTTCCAAACAAATTTTAATTGTTACACTTCATCACGTACTTCCAAACTCTCAAGAAAGCACAAGTGCTCACCCTCCTTCCATATGGTGCTCTACAACGAGTTGGATATTTCCATTGATAGATTCCACAGATTTCCAAATTTTGGAAACTACCATGAATTTTCATTTCCTCTCAACAGTATATCCATGCATCCTCGAGACATAAGAGTCCAGGTAAATTGTTTATTACCTTCCAATTTGTATTATCCTCCAATTAAAATTAAAATTTATCTTGAAATTTGTCATTTTTTTCCCAATTTTGCATGGTGCACCTGAAGTAGTGCATCCTATGCTAAATTCACAGTAAGCACCACCTCTGGTACATCTAATATAAATGTACACACTAATGTATTTCAATGAATATCACTACGATAATCTTTTTTTTTTTTTTTTTTTAAGTAGAGCATCCTTGGATTCTCCCTTCATTGATATGTTCCATTTAATTTTAAATCACACAACTAACTTTACGATCCATAAAATTTATCATAGTGGTGTAATCATTTTAACCAAATGCATCGGTGTTGTTAACAGAACTGCATTGAGACAAATATTGACCAACTTTCCATAGCGAGGCATCTCATTAGACACCCCATGATTGGTTCTCTATGATTTACAATGCACCTCCAAACAAAAAGTCAGTTCTCCAATATCACAGTAGCATTGGTGCATTACTAGTAACATATCACACCTCTTAAGTTGCAATAAAACAATTTAACCCAGTGGTTCCTATAGGTCCAACAAATGCACCGATGTTGTAAAGAGCATGGCATTAGGATAAATATTTCATAATCTATCAGTGTAGTACATCTTATTAGATGCACCACTAAAATACGTGGCAGTGCAACAATAAGTGTGGAGCACCGGTGCCTAAACTCTAACAGTACGCACCATGATAGGTTTTTAAAAATAAACATAGCGGTCTATCTTTTGTGAGGCAATGTCTCCAATGAATTATGAAATACAATGCATTTCTAAACAAAATGTTGGTGGTATAGTAGAATTGGTGCATCGTTGCTTTCAATTTAACAAAGTGCACTGGTAATTTTGTGTCCCATAAATTTTAGCTCGGTAGTGCATCTTTGTTAACAAAATGAACCAGTATGGTTAAAAGAACAATTTGGCATATCGGGGTGTTTCATTGGAAGCCCCATTATCAGTGCTCTATATAAATCAACGTATTTCAAAACGTAATGTTGGTGCTACAATAACACGGTAGCACCAGTGTGTTAATATTAATACATGGTACCGCTTAATTTGCATTAAAACAATTTAACCTAACAGTGCTTTTAGGTACAACAAATGCATTGGTGTTGTGAACAACATGGCATCAGGTCAAATATTTCACAATTTAATAGTGTGGTCCATCTTATGGGATACACTGCTAAAATACATCGTGGTGTGACAAGAAATGTGGTGCATCGATGCATGTTAGTAAAAACACTGTGTGGAGGTGTTGTTTGTCTAATATAGAGCACCATTGGTGGTGAGTATGTTCTGTTTTAGGAACACCGGTTACTTTTCTACATTTTTTTGCAAACAAAAATTAATTTTAGATTTTTTTAAATACAATTTATTTATATATGTGGGTATTTTATAATTTCAATTTATTCTCTCTCTCTCTCTTTCTCTCTGTGTGTGTGTGTGTGTGTGTGTGTGTGTGTGTGTGTGCCTAAAAATATGTGTATGTGAATCAGAGGCAACAACAACGAGGAGAAGAAACAACAATAGTGGGTCAAAACATACACATTTTCACATGAGTGGGAGGAAAGGAAGAGGAAGAGGGAGTTTTCCCCTCTCCCTATTTCATAGTATACATGTTCCATTTTTATGGATGTTGGCCTCCTCAAGTTTTATGAGGAGGGTACATCCCTAAGGGGGAACACTTCATTGTTACAATAGTTGATCGTTCATTGGGATAATGCTTGACATGCATTCAAAGTCAGTCCTGGTATATGGTATCATCCCATGGAGGAGGGTGTTTATTTCATCACTAGGTTGTCTAGGAGGGGGAAGGCTTCGCCCAATTTCCCTTATCTACCATCTAGTGTTGCATGAGAGACCCAACTGGAATAAGTGCAAAGATATGTTTGTCTGGATATTGTTTCCTCTTTGAAATTACAGGTTTATGGTGGTCAGCTGCATATACATGTCTTATTATCTTGACACTGTTACACAATAGTTTTGATAGGAATAACATTAGTTTCCCTTTGTTTTGTTATATAAATAGTTTAGTGCAGAGGCCCCGATTGATTAGGTGGTCAGAGATTTTTTTGAGAAAGATTTGTTTTGTGTTGGATCACTATCATGTCACTTTAAATGGGATGAGATTCTTCCTATTCATGTTAGCGTTGTTGATTTTTGTAGTATCAGACAAGTATTTCCACACAAGTCTAAGTGTCTAGACGTGTGTAAATCATCCAAATCCTTATACCTTAAGACTTTACTTTAATTAAAGGAATTATTAAAGTAAAGTGATTTTATTAGAGAGTTGAGTTTTGTTTAAATAAATTCTTTAATTAGCATTAGTGAATTAAATAATTTCCATTGATATCAGTTGAGGTGATAAGTAATCTCAACCATAAGTCACTTTGGATATTAGGGTTAGGTCATAACTCAATCTTATAAAAGAAATGCTAGGGTGAAGGAGATTACATATGATACATTGATACAGAGAGAAGAGAAGGACTTTTTCTCAAGAGGATTGGATCACACAGGACTTTGATTCAAGGAGATCTTGGATACATGGAGAAATAATTCCATCTAGACATCTAGGTCAAAGGAAGAGAGAGATCAAGTGTGCAGCAGAATAATCAGTCGCTACGAACAGTGTAGGTGTTCTAGTACAAGTCGTGCATTTTGCACGAGTTTCAACGTAAAGGTCATGCATATAGCACATGTGTTTTCTCACAGACCATGACATAGGACAATGTAGGTATCAACATAAAAGTAATGTTGTATCTATACAGGATCATACAATAGTTTTGGCAGCAAATTAGCCAGTCGGGTTTTTATGTACTTTGTCTCTTTTCTATTTGGTCCATTTTTCTAGTAAGGGATCCATTGTAAGATTTGAATTTATTTGAATGATAAGCTTATTTGATGGGAAAATATATATTTATGTATTGTGTATAATATTTTTGGTTTCTAGTATAGCTTTCACTATCTTTGTTAGAGTTGAATATTCCAATAGTGTATTTCTATTTTGCAAGTTGCTAATTTTATTTACAGTAAGGAAATCACTAGATAGAAATATACCTAGGTGTCGGAGTAAGGATTTCAACATGGTTGTTTGCACCCAATTCGTCACTTGGTGAGAAAATAAAGGATGCTTACATGCCCAGTTGGGATCTGCAGGGCATGACAGCTGTGAAGTAAAGAGTTAGAAAGAGAAACAACAAAACTATAAACAAGAAATAGATTAAAACAAACTAAAACTATGAGCATATGGAAGAATGAAAAATAAATACAAATGGACCAATATCACCAATGTATAAGCTGATCTATTGATGAAATCCAAAGGCACAATGAAGAAAGGGGACTTGGGTCCCTTCTTTCTCCAATGGAAGGCTCTTGAGGCCCTCACAAGCTTGCTCTCCTTACAATGAAAAGATGAAAATGTGGGTGAAAGAACTCCTAGCTTATCCACTCAAGAGAGAGGTGGATAGCTCTTGTGAAATGATGCCTATGTGTTCTTGTCAAAGAATGAGTCTTTAACAATCTTGGCAGCATAACAATACATAGAATTCCTTGAGAAAGTGATGGTTCTTCATGGCTTTTTATAGCATGGCATTGGGTGATTATGTAACCCCTTTGAGGTGTAAAAAGGGGCTCTTTAGGGCTCAATTAGGTCTTTGACCAGCCTACCATGCGGATTTAGCTCAGATTTGATGTCAAATCGGCTTGGGAGTTGATCCATTAGTGGTTGGGAGGCCGACCAATTTCAATAAATGCACCGTTTAGCAGGTGCGCGGGTTTTTCGCCCAACAGCCGCACATCATGCGCTTATGCGTGCATTGTACGTTGTTGTTACACGCATATGCATGCGCAGCCAGTTTCTGTAAAGCGCCCTTCAATTTTTTGGTCATTTTATATAGTTTTTGACCCTTTTTCCATGCTGTGGAATTAATCTTGTGCCATGAATGACTTCTTTCCTGTTTTGACAATGCGGAGTTCTTGTTGCCATGTGAGGACGGAATTTCAGTGATAACAGATGCCCCCTGATGGATGAGGTTAGGAGCAAAACGTATAGCCGAAATCCATCAATGTTTCTTCTACCGAGAATGGTGTTGTAAGGGAGAACAAGAGTGGGACCGTGTAGAGCAATCCTTTGGAGAAGAAAGGAACCGGTAGAACCCGACCTTCCATAAGGTGCGTAATAATATACAAGTGTGTACAAACGAGGCGGGCATGCCCCATGCTTGTGTAATGTAACTCTGAGAAAAGATGACTGAAGTGTTGGTGTAGATGACTGCATTGCCCTCGGGGGCGGTAATGATAAAGGCAAAAGACAATTCTGCAAAGGAACATGCTCTGAACAATAGGCAATGATTGCGGTAACAAGCAGCGATGATGATGCGGGCATTGAGGACCCTACTAAGTTCAGAGGTCTTTGGCGACTGATAATAAAAACTGCAATAGTCGCAAAGTAAGACCCACCGTAACATGAGAAAGTGTTGGCGTCGAATGTTATGGGGGTCAACGACATCAGGGAGCAATGGTGTTTCCCCCTGTGTCGTCCGAGATCTCTCATTGAATGGAAAATGAGAATCAAGATACTGTCGCCCTTTTGGAAAACTGTGTTGATGTCGACAAAAGGGGGACGCGACTCCCAGAAGCAAAAAGGGCTCCATGGAATCTACTGAGGTGAGGAAGTGGCAGAGGTACATGGACACAGTCAAGAAGTGGGAAGACTTAAGATTGCCCTTGGTTGGAGGGTGTATGATATAAGGCATGGCCGCAACCGTGTGACAAGATCAAGTGTCAAGGGGACGACAAGACCAGGGATAAGTTGTGCTAGAGGCGGGACAAGGTGAACAAATTCAGAGGATAAATGGTAAGTGACTTGGGTAGTATTATGAAGATATAGACGATGCCGGCGAGGATAAATGAGAAGTAATGCTCCAACCAAAGGTGACATGGGTTGCGTGTGGCCAAAAGGAAAGCAGGTCACTAACGGTGATAACAAAAGTAAATAATTGGAAATAAAGGCGTTTGTACAAGAAATAATGAATAATTGTGAAAAAATGTACAAATACAGAAACGGGTGCCCCATTGTGAAATGAGTGCCCCAGGGAGGGCAGAAATTTCTTGGAAAACTGATGAAGGGTGGGGGCCCCATTGGTGAGTTTCTGTATGAGGTAGGTGAAATGAAGATAGGTTCGCAGATGGGCAAACTGATGGTGGATGAAATGGTGGGTTCATGATCCTGCAGAGGTGCAGGTAAAAAAGAACATAACCATAAAGCGATGA